>CM056549.1:29532592-29651456 GCA_029721515.1 Synanceia verrucosa
CCAAATATCCACTTCTACAGTCTCCAACTGGAGGTGACGCACGTTCAGTGCAGATATATTCCATAAAAACACGGAGCTTATTAGAGCTAATGTGGTGTCGCTCTGATTTTAGCATATGTTTATGAAAGGAACATCTCTTTCTCTTTTCCTTTACATCCACCTCACGTTACAAATTAATACTTTAACAATTTAACAATGCTCTTTGATGGATTATTTGTTTGCTGAATTACAGAAGACGCTTAAACAGAACCAGAAAAGATGGTTAATTTAATTTTAGCAGCATGTTTCATCGTTAGGTACGACTGTGTTGTTGGTTTCCTTGATTTTTTGAACGGAGTTCTGCTTCATGACCTGCCAGCACGTCTCTGGAAACGCATTCAGGCAGTTTGTCCAAGTAGAGTTACCGTCACGCTACTTTTGACGGCCCTACTTTGAGCTAAATAAAAGGAAACTGAAATAAGCTAAAATTTTAGGAAGAATTAAAACTATTAAACTGATACATGAAACCTGGTGGGTTTGTTGTTGTTGATGATACACCTCTTTCTGCAACATATGTTCTCTTCATGCCCCTCATCACCTTCCTTTCGGCAGACGTATATTGAGATAACCTCAAAAATAATTTCAATACCTGTAAAAGTCTCTCCTTATATTGTCATATTGGGGTGTCCACAGGACTGAAATAGATTTGACTGATCAATGAACCACATGGCACCATCTTGTTACTCTCACCTCTCCCTGGATGAGTGGAGTTGCTCCGATGGCTTTCTGCAGGGCCTTGACCTCTGCAGAGGGGCCGGTGATCAGGGACGTCCCGGTGTCCACAATGGCCTCACAGCCGCTCTTACACAAGCTCAGCTGGCTGCCCACTGCCATCCTGTCACACAGAGCAAACACTGTTTCCATCATGCAACATAGTGAAATCATCACTGTGTGATGTGGAGTGTCCAAAGCAATGACTTCAAACCCTATTTTGTCAGATTTTTTAAAAATAAATAATAATAATAATAATAATATTTATTTATAATAACTATATTGAGTGAAAAATATTCAAACTGATTACTCAATTAGCAAAACAGTTGGTGATTAATTTAATAGTAGTAGCAGAAACTAGATGAAGACAAGGGCTGACTTGAGTGAGAATGGTTCTGTCAAATGATCTTTAATCTTTTCTGTGTATTTTTCTGTAATTTCCATGTATATTTGTACTTCTTGTGTTTCAAGGTGATGCTGTGGACTTTAAATTGCCAAATGGCATTAACTCGTCACCAGTGTACTCTAAGTGTGCTCATCTTAATAAAAATGATGGTAAAATAATAAAACTCACCCATCCATGTGGATCTGCCAGTAGGCCTGGCGGGTGACGTTAACGTAGTTGAAGTCTCCGGTGTAGTATTTGGGGTCGGTTCCTCCCAGCAGCAGCTCACCACCGGGCGAGGTATCTGGGTTCCTGGCCAGAGAGACAACAGGAAGTCAAAGATGTGGTAGCGGTACATAGACACGCAGACACTTTGTTTTCTGAAACAATGAACACTGCCCTGCTTACACTGGACTCTCTATCACGATGATTGACAAATACTTCAAGAAGAATAAAAATACAAAAATCAGTTATTGTTGCAGATGGATACCACCAGGAGCTCAAAGATGATAAAATGCCCCAGTCAGGTTTGTCTCTGGGAATAAGAGTTAACCCAATGCCCCCCCCCCCCCAAAAAAAAAAAAATAAATAGTCCAGTTTTAAAATCCTACATCTGTAAATCCAAACATCATTTGTGAAATAATTCATCAGTTCTGGGCAACTGTAGAAATATGGCAGCTGACTTGCCATATAAACAGCTAAGCTAATGACATAACCACTCTCATTAACAGGTTGTAATAAACTAAAGAAAACCTGTATTCTAGTTCCAATTCTGCCAATAGAGGCCCTGAAATGATAAACATTCTTCCTTTAAGTTCCTGCACTGAGAAAGTACTAAATGAACTATGAACACTGTACTGTTCACAGGTTGTACTGGTTCTACATGCAAAAGTATAAACATACTATCCCTTCTGTTTCCTACCTGTTCAGGTAGAAGGAGAAGATGTTCTGCTCGACCTTCTTCTGGCTCATGAGGTTGTCAAAGACTGGAGCCACCCCGTCCACAGAGATGCGTGGGTAGGCCATGCCCAGGATCCCATCAAACTTGGCTACAATGAAGGCCACGCCGGGCTGCTTGATGGCTTCACCAAAAAGCTGCTTATCCACCGAAAGCTCCCCAATCTTGGAAAAGCAAGGAAAAAAAAAATTATCAGCCATGTAAAACTCCTCCAGGTTCCTGTGATGCCACAGTGTGAGGAGCTTACTGTGCAGGTGTCCTGGCTGAGGTAGCCTGACAAACTGCCAGTCCCATACTGGATGGCGAAGGCAGTGCCGTTCTTCACGTATGTGCTGGACTTGGCAGAATTATATTTGTGGTGAAGGACTGTGAAAAGGAGACAATTGCAAACACATCTAAAGTGTCATCATTTCACCTAAAGCCTGGTTCACACCACAGGACTCTAGTCTCTGGTCAGGAGTCTTGGGGTGTTCACACTACAGGACTCTCCATCAGCAGGCATAGCCGACTGCCCTACTTTGTCTCCAAACAACGTTCAAAAACTCACACAAGAAGTGACACAGGAAATGTGAAAACAAGCACACGAACGCAGCGCTCTAGGTTGTTTGTGGGCTACCACGTAGTGAAAGAACAAAAAGACAAAAGTTGTTGTTGTGGCTGCTGCTTCTTTTCACTTCCGCATTCTACTCTCATTTGCTGCAGCTCTTTTTACGTTGGCGCAACTCGACTGGCTAATTAGCAGGCTAGATGTTCAGTTTTCTTCAGCGACTCAGAGTCAGGTTGTCGGCGAGCTTCTCACTGGCGTCTTTGAGGTGTGCACATGACGCAGGCTCGCTGAGCGAACAACTGCCTCATCCCAATCCAGGGGAGGGGTGTCAAAAAAAAAAAAAAAAAAGTCACTGACCAGCCGGTTAGGCTAAAATGGTGTAGTGTGAACAAGGCATAAGCTACACTACATTGTATTTTACAGCTGACATGAAGGAGTGCACTTGGGACTCACAGCATGCGATGTCCAAGAAGGAGCAGTGAACAGAGGGCACCCACAGGTTGGAGGAACCAGTGTCAAACACCACAGTGAAGGTCTGCGGAGGGGTACCCAGGCCAATCTCTCCATAATACTGGGCCTGGATGAAAAAAAAAAAAAAAGAACTTGTTTGTGATCAATAACAAGCTTGTGATAGCTTGCTAGCAAGGACTTTAAAACCCCACCAGCAAATCTTTGAGAGAGAGAGAACACATAACTGTTGAACTGCATTTTCAGGGAAAGAGATAATGATAATCCATCACACAGAAAACTGGTCACATCAACCAGACTGAGCCCTGTTCTTCAGGCTTAACTAGTTATCAAGAGACAAGTGAGAAATTTTAAACTGCAACAGTCTGGCACTGTCGTCTTCTTTTTTTAATCATTCCAAATTCATTCTGACATGTCAGTGCAACATCCTGCACATTCAACTCCTCAACCAACTCAGATTCTATTGATTTATTGAATGACATTATCTTGAATGACAATGTGCTCTTATTTTGAAATAAAGAAAAAATGCCAGTTGAATCCACAGTAAACATTCATATGAGCTGCAGCATGTGGATCTTGTGATGGCACGAACGATTTTCAGCACACAAGTTCAACTGAAGCTAATAAGTTTTTCCCTGTTCAAATGGCACAGTATAAATCCTTCAGTTGAGTTCATTTCTTTTTGCTCAACGTATCTTAAACTAACTGATGGAAATTTAGCAGAATGTGTCAGAAGCTGTTATGTATGAACTCATGCCTGATTGTATAAGTTGTTATGTGTGAACTCATGCTGATACAATCAAAGTATGCATTTCTGAAGACAACGGCACATTATGTCACTCTGCCCTGGACTGATAAGCCCAGGTCTTGGCGCTGCCAACTCATTCTGTGTTGAAGTCCTTGACAATGTGTCTGTGTCTCCTGATTACTGTGGCTGTTAAATACACCCTCTTCTATTACTCTGCATGGGCATTCACTCACAAAGCTCTGCGCTGTGTGTCTGAATTCTCATCTCTGTTCTGCAGACAGATATTAAAAGCAACTTTCTCTGGGCAACTGAATCAGGTAACGTTTATTTACTGGACTCTCATGTAGTAAAGAACCCTGTGGAAATTAGACCATCCTGACAGAAAATTTCCACAACAGTTTTGGTGTCAGAAGTGGGATCGTTCGAGAGTCCGTCCGGACCCCCGGGTCGTTGAGGGGCTGATTTTTTTGACCTGGGTTGACGAACCCGTTTTCTCCTCTTAAAACAATCCGAGGATGAGGACCCGGCGTCCTGGGGCCTGTGACTGTCTCTGCTACGATTTGCACGAGAGCTACACCCGGTGAGATGGTTTACATTCCATTTATTATCATCTCTTCCTGATTCTGAGGTCCAGTATTGTTGCTCCTAAGAAAGAGGTAATTGCGGGACTAATTTTAAAATACAAACTAAATCACCTCTGTTTCTTTTAAAATAATTGTAGAGTAGAATTGCGTCTATCTACAATAAGTGTTGAATACAGAGTCCAGGACTCGAAGACGGCAAAACAAGAACAAGTGTTTTTTTTCTTTTTTTTTGTTCTTTTTATCATTTTTTTCTGTGAGTTTTGCACGTAAGAGTGTGAGCTTTTTTAGCAAGAACACTGTTAAAATTGAGTGTGAACTTTAGCAAGAACACGGGTTAAAAGTAATAGTTTTCTGGTCTGTAAGTCCAAACTAGAACGCAGGTTTCTGTCAGAGCCAGACCAGGGCAGGAGCTCAGATATAAGACGCTATAGCAGTAAAAGATAAGAGCTCTATAAAAAAAAAAAAAAGGTAATATAGTAAAGTAAAATTAAAGTACAGAAGTACAAGTAAAACAACAAGTAAAAAAAAAACAAAAGGGGTTATGGGGAACAAACAACCAAGCGGGCCTACTGCTGAGGTACCAGCAGGGCCTATTGCGGAGGCCATGAAGAGAAAATATGGGGAAGATAGTGTGCAGTATCTTCAATGTTGACTGAACATTTAGCAGAAATCAGTTAAAGCTACAAGTTAAAGGGAACTTGAGAAGGGTAAAGTAAAGCTGCTTTGAGAACAAAAATGAATCAAATGTGTTTTTCTCAAAAGGTTAAAGGAGTCCGGAGTATCACAACGTTACCCTTATCTACCCAGACATCACAGGCGCCTGAAAAGCTCAAAAGGTAAGCACAAACCTTTTCAATAGAATTGTGCATATTGAGTATAACTAAAATGATGTCTGGTGTAGATGATGCTTAGTCTAAAGTGAGTCAATAAATATTATATTAATGGTAAAAGAGAAATAAGAGAATAAGAGAAATGAGAAAGGGAAGGTTGAAGTCCTCACCTAAGAATATCATGCGCAGAAAAGAGGGAAAAGAGAATAAAATACACGTGTTGGGTTTAAATTTTGTGGGCTGGGTCTTTCTTCAAGAGTTAAAAGAAAAGGAGGCCAGTGAAAAGAAAACTCTGAAGAGTGTGAGTGTTACTTTTGGGGTGGTTTTGGTGCATAATTTGAGGTGTATTAAAGCTGTTAGTGAGACTGGGTTAGGACCCCCAGTAGTCAGCTGCAGTATAGTCACCAGGACTTTCTGTAGAAGCTTGCTGACTAGGTCTCCTAACAGGGCACTGCGTCCATACACTTGAAATTGTGTGTGTGTGTGTGTGTATAGTGTTTTATATGTACAACCGAAGTAAGTCCATAAATTATGGCAACTAAAGGAGCAGGCAAGTTCAAAATGTGTGAGAAGGAGTAGTTTTGTGTGTATTTAGGAGGCATTAATCCTAAATACCATAAGAAAAAGGAAATAAGTGGATAAATTGAAGCAGAATTATAAAAAAAAAAAGGTTGATTTCCAGGGGATGACGCTCTGCTAACTTTGAGAGAGTTTGAGTATTAGTTGATATAAGACTCAGACAGATGACTCTGACGAACACAGACACAGAGGGACAGACAGAACGACCTAGAGAAAATAAAAAATACAGAAAGGAAGCATAAGCGGTCGCAGACTTTTAAAGTACCCTCATAAGAAATCAGTCAAATTCAGACTTCTATACAAGGGAAGAATAACTTAGACCCTGAACAAACTAATGGTATGAGAGAAGGGTTAACTCACATACATTTTCCACATTTCCATTCACATAGACATGAACACAAGATAACACACTCCACACCTAGCCATCCTCCTCTTTCCCGTGATCAAACACTCTGTGCATTTTTCCCTCTGCCTCGTGAGAACGATAACTATCTATTAATAGATTTGATGGCCCAACTTCAGGCCCAATTGCGAGCAAAACTAGATGCCAAAAACAGGAACCACAGGTCAGCATTTGCCACCACATATGCCTCAAAATTAAGGCCCCTGATATGCTATCAGTTGAGCCAAGAGAAAGAAAAAGTTTTAGCTTCTGTCTATATTAAATGAAATCAATCACTATTGCATTATTATCATTTCCACATGCCTGTGCAATGAAGAATCGCTTGCTGCTGATACTTGCAATGAAGACCAGCTTACACATAGTCGCTCACATACAGGATGCTACTGAACATGCAATGAAGAACTGCTCACACCTGTGATTTAGGTCTCTAAAAAGGGACACCACACTGTCTCCCACCTGGTTGTGCCGTACCCTAAAAGGTGGTGGTCACTTGCAGTTTGGGGGTCTGCAAAGTTGGTTACAGCCTGATGGATGCTGCACAATGCAGGATTTACATTTCCTACTTCTGTTGATTGATATGAAGAAACCATGTCAAAAGGGGAAATGTTAAATTGAATGTAATTCTATGATGGTATGTTAAACATTTTTCTGACTTTATGTGCTCTACTTCAGTCTCATTCGCTGGCTGTTTGTTTTTAATTAATTATAAATAAGCTGACCTTGATAATGTGATAACAAGCAAAAGCCTTTTTCTGTCTCCAACTTGAACCTGAGATTAGAGATGTGTTCTCATTCACATTCAGAGGTCAACAGTACAGATACACTCGATTATTCAGCAACATTCCATTCCGATGTTTCTGAAAAAGGGCTGCAGGAAAAGGGGGGAGGAAGGCAGGTACTGATGTATTACAATTCAGATCAGACACTGTAGAAAACAGATAACCACCATGCACACGACATGCTGAAGAAGCAAAAGCCATCACAAAAGACAGGACACATAATCATGTATCAGTCACTGACTGTACTGACAACACATAGCCTAATATTAAACTGAGAGCTGATTTACAGAATGAGCCTTTAATCATACAGACACAAGAACTGTATTTACTGATGGTTGTTGTTTAGGGCACCCACAAAAAGGACTACAGACAGGATATGCTGTATTTGAGTACCAAACAGGAAATGACTACTGTATGTGACTGTGACCTCTGACAGACTACAGACTTCACCCTCAGCACAGAGAGCAGGACTGAAAACATTGACTGAAGCACTTAAAGCAGCTGAGGGACAGATTGTAGACTTAATATATGCACACTGTAAGAAAAGATACACAATATTTACTCAATAAAATGAGGTAACAGACAAGCAGTATATTGTTCATTAGTTTTCACAAGGTTCAGTATTGAATAAATATTAATTAAATGATGCTCTTAATAGTTATCCATTCAGTAGATTCAAATAGAAAAACAGTACATAATTGATTATAACCTCAACAAGAATATTGAGTTGATTTGAAAAAGATGAACTCCCTAATGTGGAAATACTACCAATGGAAATTAATTCTATGTGTCAGTGATATATAATTGTGTAATAGTCATCTACATTAATCTGCACATTGATTTGAATGTAGTAAATGCACTGAATTTAGTCTAAATATTATTTTCCTTTTTAAGAATATTCAGTCTATGGACCAGAAAGTACAGAACTTAAGAAATACTCAAATAAGAATTTTATTAACAATTCATTTTTGTGCTTTAGACGCGTTGCTCCACATCCATGTACACAGTCATGTTGAATGTATTTTACCTAATACATTAATTCAGATCTACATGACCACAGAATCATTTCTTACAGTGAACTGACTCTTTTTGGTTAATCAGCACATTATGTGCAGTTTGTAAGGGTTTTTTTATGAATCACTATCTACCTAGGTTTGGCAGGCCCAAGGTCAAGTTGAAAGAGTAAAATTGGCAAAAATCTGCACAGATTCCAAATTAATCTGAGTTGAGGCCTTGCTTATTGCTTTGATGTCTATCAGAGCCTCCACCAACAACAGTGTAGGGTTTTTACTGTTCAAGCTTTGCACAGGACACGTTTGAGGGTCCTGCAATTGTGGGTCTCAGGGGGACGCCTCTAGACCTCACAAAACTTGATCATGTGTCATACTACGGTGCACTAACTGTACTGGTAGCATCTCTCCATACAGGTACAGGAAAAGAGTGACAACATTTGGGATCTGACGACGAGCAATGATGTTAATAGAGGGGTGTCATCACTGAGACAGTGCTGCTGCACTCCCTGGTCAAGCTGAAGGTCCACTGCATCGGCTCCAACCAGGAGACTACGTGGTCGTGAAAGACTTCAGAAGGAAAAGATGGAAACACAGACGCTGGCAAGGCCCGTTCCAGATCCTCCTCACGACACACACAACAGTGAAGGTTGCAGAAAGAGCAACATGAATCTACACGTCCCACTGCAAAAGTACCAGCTCCAACTGACCCACCACCTGGAGATCCACAATATCAGGAGGAGGTAAAAGCGCTCCCTGCTACATGTGACGTGCCAAGTCACCAACTGAACAGACGGTGAAAGTAAACGCTCTGTTCCAACGAAACCATGATGCCAGAACAGCGGACAAGAAACAAAGAAATCTAAAGACATCTGCACCAGCATACAGTCAACTTTTCAACATTTTCATAAATATTCATGTGATTATAATGCCTTTATGATGATTCTAATGTCTGTTTATTCTGTGTTACAACCAGGTTCACTGCAAGCCCAGAATGGTGATCGTTCCCATGGAGACCACGGAGGTGTTTCCCCTCATCTGACACCGATGGGGTTTTTCTCCTCTGGGCTCCATGAGAGGGTCATTCAGGAATTTTTCCCAAGAAAAGGGTTTTCGCCTGAATTTGTGGTGTAACCATTGATAGGTGTGACCTCTGAGAAGACCTGAGATGCATTGGATCTGTTTGTTTTACAGCATGGACATTTAAAAATCATAAAGTCATAATGACTTGGGAAGCGACTGCCCGATGGCCTGAATAGGCCCGGGAACAGGTTCTTACTCTGAGTCTTTTCTTTCATCCTGTTTTATGATGATGATTGTTATCTGTACTAATTAATATACAGTAATGTAATACCACTTGTGTAATTCTACAATCCCCGTTCTGTCTGTCTCAGCTTTGCTATAGCCAGAGAGTTGTATTCTCGCAAGAACAAATACAACTTTTTTTTTTTTCTCTGTTACTGACATCTTAATGATGTTTGATCTTAAGACCCTGCAGAAGGTTCAATCTGATGTTTGATGCTTTCAGTAAACTTTGTATTTACTTAGGTGTTCCTGTAGGAACAAAAGGGAGGAAATGTGATGGAAATTTAGCAGAACGTGTCAGAAGCTGTTATGTATGAACTCATGCCTGATTGTATAAGTTGTTATGTGTGAACTCATGCTGATACAATCAAAGTATGCATTTCTGAAGACAACGGCACATTATGTCACTCTGCCCTGGACTGATAAGCCCAGGTCTTGGCGCTGCCAACTCATTCTGTGTTGAAGTCCTTGACAATGTGTCTGTGTCTCCTGATTACTGTGGCTGTTAAATACACCCTCTTCTATTACTCTGCATGGGCATTCACTCACAGAGCTCTGCGCTGTGTGTCTGAATTCTCATCTCTGTTCTGCAGACAGATATTAAAAGCAACTTTCTCTGGGCAACTGAATCAGGTAACGTTTATTTACTGGACTCTCATGTAGTAAAGAACCCTGTGGAAATTAGACCATCCTGACATAAAATTTCCACAACACTACACTTCACCAAAGACTGGTGATCATTGGGATTAAAATAACCATCATCTGTTCTGTTGTAGCTGCTGATGAGACCTCACAGCTGTTGGTGTCAGTGAATGTTAGAAGAACATAGGTCAAGCTGTCACAGAGTCATGTCAATAAATCACCTGCTATTGTTTCACAATCACAGCGTGACACAACAAAGGATTACTTCAAAAATTAAGGAACTACAGAGTTTTGTCAAGTCACCCCGGCCTAAAAGTACTTCCTTTTTTCTGAGCATTAGGCATGATTTATTCAGTGATTGGAGTTTGTTTGCCAAACCTACAAAAAAAAAAAATGAAAAAGAAAAAAAAACAAACATCTACCTTCCCTTGAAATTTCTTGCTTGTTTTTCCTTCAGTTATCAAGAAAAGTGAATCACTTCCATCCATCCATTTTCTACTTCTTATCCTCTCATAGGGTCGATGGGGGGCTGGAGCCTATCCCAGCTGTCTTAGGGTGAAAGACAGCTGGGATAGGCTCCAGTTCATCACAGGACACATAGAGACAGACAACCACTCACATTCACACCTACGGTCAATTTAAATTAACCAATTAACCTAATCCCCATGCATGTTTTTGGATGGTGGGAGGAAGCTGGAGTACCCGGAGAGAACCCACACAGACACGGGGAGAACATGCAAACTCCACACAGAAAGGCCCCGGGCCGGGAATTGAACTCGGTACCTTCTTGCTGTGAGGCGACAGTGCGAACCACTACACCACCGTGCCGCCCTGTGTGATGAATAAATGACACCAAAATGCAAATATGCTAAATGTGAATATTTTGCATCAACACTATTCATACCAGCAGCAGTGCAATTTGCAACAGGACCAACCATTTTCCACTAACAATTTGGTGTAGATTTGCACAGACAGAGACCAACTACTGGTCAGTTTGCCTCTTACGCAGTGTTTTTGCTGTACAATATTCACGTTCTGTGTGGAACTACTCACTAAGTATTGAGGAAGTGTATAAGGACCATCAATATTGGCTAAGAGACATACTCATGTCTGTGAGAAGCCAATACTGATGCATTTAATCAGTCATTTATTTAGATCTAGTCATTAGGTAATTATTCATTTTGTCATGGGATTATCCATCTAAGAGGCTGAGCATTCATGCTATTCTTCTCTCTTGCAAATGTGAAAGGCTGGTGTCACTGATCAAAATAAAACCTAACCTAATAAATTAAAACTGAAAGCAAACAAACAAAATTCATTCAGCTAATGAGGATCAAGAGGCTTACAGATCAACACTGGGTCACCCTTCATATGCTTAATGTTTCCTCTTTAGTTACTCTCAGTTTCATCACTTAAAGCTGATATTAGTCCAAAATTAGTCTACACCAGAATGCAGGAACCTGTTTTTGCAGAGGATTTCCTGGTCTCGACAGAATCTAATTTTCCATTTGGCTGTTAGGATTTACAGAAAAAAAAGAGGCAGAGGAGGCAGCCACAACACAAAAGGACCTTTGTTGTGGCTCTCTCCAGCTTTAGCTTTTGAGCGGTTCATTAAGGGAAAGGGAAGACTTTAAGGGTCCACAGGTCAGTGGTTCAGAGAGTGATGCTTACATCAAGGTAGTTCTTCAGTGTTTCTGGAGTGGGCTCATTACTGGAGGGGAAGCCAAAGTTGTACTTAAGGGAGTGCTTGTCGGCCAGAAGCTCCTCTGCTCTCCTCCCAGAGTCAGTCAGCTCACGTCTGATAGAACGAAATTTCTTTAAGGGAATCCTGAGTGGGGAGAAACATGGAAAGAGAGGTGATTTAAAAAAAAAACAACAAAAAAAAAAACAAAGTAAAAATGCAGTTTGATTATCAGGCTACATCACTGGTGGAAAATAAACAGCTGGTGGCCTTGCAGTTAAGATTCAACCCACCTACTTCACCCTTATCGGCACAGCAAGATTTCACATTGTTACGAAATATTATGCAATGCATAATGTTCAGAAACTCCACCCCATTAAGTCAACACTGAGTCAAACACGGTTACTAGATAATTAGGTGCACCAGGCTAAAACTGATTCAACACAACAGCCCTGCAATACATCCTGCAGTTTGTGGTGCTGTTTACGCATACTGTGTTATTATGTGTACACAGAGAGGTGTTCATATTATTTATACTACCCTAGTGGATATATATGGGGTGGACAAAATAACAGCAACACCCATTGGCCAGTTGCTACGTTGTGGCATTTTATAAAAGCGGCTCAAAAACATATGCTCAGCATGGGCCATAACAAGTGAGCAAGGGGAAATGTACATTTAAATTATACTAAATTGTTATGGTTGAACTTAAGGTTTAACTAGTTCTGTGAGTTTAGAAAGGTCAAATCCAAAATGTAGCAATCTTAATTATCAAAATTATAATTAATTATACAAAACAACCTGTGACATCAGTCACCCCATATGAATACCAGCATCATTGTTGTCCTACTGTCTGATATGTCATTGTTTATCGGTACAAAGTAGTTTATGTCTAATACAGCGCTTTGAGTTGTCCACTTGTAACTCCGGGCACAACATAATTGACCAAAAAGCGGATGAATGTGTTAAATGGAAGGATGACACGTACATAGTATACACGCCACTAGTTTGACGGACTGCTGTCTAGCAGGTTATGACCTGTTTATATGTCACAAGATCAGCCTCCGTCACTGCTACAGAGGGCTAGACAAAAACAGAGAACGCTAGCTAGCTAGCTAACTCGTTAGCTCTCTGAACATAATTCCATGTATCCACGTTAAAGTAGCCGTTGTTGTACTCTACGTTTATATGGTGGAAGCGGGCCGTTTTCTGTCTTAGGTAACGTTGTGCAATTTGCGTACTAGCTAGCATTGGTTCTCAAAATCCGTGTCAAACCGTAGCAAACCGTGTTAAACCGTGTTTAACTAGTCAACACTTTCATATTAATTCTTACCGAACAAGCGCGTGGGTAGTCAGGGCTAACGCCGCGAGCACAAACAGCAGTAAAAGCCTCATAATGTCCAGAGGAATCCTGGAGACCACAGAGGCTGAGAGCAGGGAGCTGAGGTGGAGTACAGACTGCAGGAGCACCGACTGACTGCGCTCTTTAATCAGCTGACTGGAGAGACACTGAGTCACGTGAGGCCGACTCACGTGAAGTTGAGTCATTTAAGACTGACGTCACTTCCGGTGGTCCGGTTCACCTGTGGCCCGACTTCCTCAATTTTATTTTTTTTCCCCCAATTTTGCAGCCCTAATTTATTTTATCAATTGAAACTGATTTTCTTTCCATTAAGTGGAGGAATAGGAAACCGTTCTTTGTTTGGCTGACAAATTATTTAAAATGTATTTTCCCATCTCTTACCAAGAAAATGTAAAGTAGCAAGAAGATTTTAAACCTAAAGCAAGAACTATTTGTGGGGAAATGTTTATTACGATAAATTTTATGTGGTATTATATGATCTGTATGTTCTTGTATCTAAGGAAGGGAGGACACTTTAGAATGTGTTTTGCTTTTATACACACATATACATACATATATATATTTATATATATACATATACATGTTTATATATATACATATATATATATATATATATATATATATATATATAGGCACACACACACACACACACACACACACACACATATATACACACATATGTTGACAAAAGTTATAGCCCTTTGAAGATGGGTGTTATGGAAATATTCTGTCAGGATGGTCTAATTTCCATAGGGTTCTTTAATTACACAAGGAATGAGTAACTTCACTGATTCAGTTGCCCAAAAGAGTTGCTTTTAATATCTGTCTGCAGAACAGAGATGAGAATTCAGAAACACAGCGCAGAACTTTGTGAGTGAATGCCCATGCAGAGTAATAGAAGAGGGTGTATTTAACAGCCACAGTAATCAGGAGACACAGACACATTGTCAAGGACTTCAACACAGAATGAGTTGGCAGCGCCAAGTCCTGGGCTTATCAGTCCAGGGCAGAGTGACATAATGTGCCGTTGTCTTCAGAAATGCATACTTTGATTGTATCAGCATGAGTTCACACATAACAACTTATACAATCAGGCATGAGTTCATACATAACAGCTTCTGACACATTCTGCTAAATTTCCATCACATTTCCTCCCTTTTGTTCCTACAGGAACACCTAAGTAAATACAAAGTTTACTGAAAGCATCAAACATCAGATTGAACCTTCTGCAGGGTCTTAAGATCAAACATCATTAAGATGTCAGTAACAGAGAAAAAAAAAAAAAAGTTGTATTTGTTCTTGCGAGAATAGAACTCTCTGGCTATAGCAAAGCTGAGACAGACAGAATGGGGATTGTAGAATTACACAAGTGGTATTACATTACTGTATATTAATTAGTACAGATAACAACCATCGTCATAAAACAGGATGAAAGAAAAGACTCAGAGTGAGAACCTGTTCCCGGGCCTATACAGGCCATCGGGCAGTCGCTTCCCAAGTCATTATAACTTTATGATTTTTAAATGTCCATGCTGTAAAACAAACAGATCCAATGCATCTCAGTTCTTCTCAGAGGTCACACCTATCAATGGTTACACCGCAAATTCAGGCGAAAACCCTTTTCTAGGGAAAAATTCCTGAATGACCCTCTCATAGAGCCCAGAGGAGAAAAACCCCATCGGTGTCAGATGAGGGGAAAACACCTCCGTGGTCTCCATGGGAACGATCACCATTCTGGGCTTGCAGTGAACCTGGTTGTAACACAGAATAAACAGACATTAGAATCATCATAAAGGCATTATAATCACATGAATATTTATGAAAATGTTGAAAAGTTGACTGTATGCTGGTGCAGATGTCTTTAGATTTCTTTGTTTCTTGTCCGCTGTTCTGGCATCATGGTTTCGTTGGAACAGAGCGTTTACTTTCACCATCTGTTCAGTTGGTGACTTGGCACGTCACATGTAGCAGGGAGCGCTTTTACCTCCTCCTGATATTGTGGATCTCCAGGTGGTGGGTCAGTTGGAGCTGGTACTTTTGCAGTGGGACGTGTAGATTCATGTTGCTCTTTCTGCAACCTTCACTGTTGTGTCCGTGGTGAGGAGGATCTGGAACGGGCCTTGCCAGCGTCTGTGTTTCAATCTTTTCCTTCTGAAGTCTTTCATGACCACGTAGTCTCCTGGTTGGAGCCGATGCAGTGGACCTTCAGCTTGACCAGGGAGTGCAGCAGCACTGTCTCAGTGATGACACCCCTCTATTAACATCATTGCTCGTCGTCAGATCCTGATGGTGGGATGGACAACAGTCCCTCCATTTGTGCTGAACACTGGGCCATCTTCTTTTATAGTTGAAATCAATCTGACCCCTTTTGAGGTACACTGGTTAAACTGGCTGTCTGTATCCTGGATGTCTCATTTCCACCTGCCTCCAGTGTGTCTGCAAAATACAATAATAGCAAAACAACACAACAAGCAACAATAGCAGACATAGATAAAACAATCCATTAAGTGTTATTTCTACTCAAGACTTCCTGCTTTAATTTCAAAATTAAAGCCCTCCGGTGTTTTGTCTGTTGATAGAACTGTGTTTATTAACATGAGACCTTTATTTTGACATGCCGTATGTATACGAATAAATACTCAGTGCAAGCTTGACTACCTTTATGTAGAAAGACTGATGTATAGAGTTTATTCTGAAGAACCAACTGGACTGATATCTGCGTTCAATCTTCAGTCTTTTGTAAACTTCACTAACATCTCGCCTGTGAGATATTAATGAGTCTATATAGTGACCTTGCTGCTTTCAACACTACAGTTGTATATCAGAAACATTTAGCCTTGTTATACTTAAAATACATGGATAGCTCAAAGTCATTTCCAAAAACCAATAATAACCATAACGCTAACGTGGCCCTCGATGAAATGGAGTTTGATACCCCTGTTCTAGTGGATATGGAGGCTTTAGCACACTGATTCAGGTGGTACCTCGTGTGTCCTCTATCCAATCGGAGGGTCTCACCCTCTGTTGTCACTCTTTTGTATGGAGAGATGCTACCAGTACAGTTAGTGCACCGTAGTATGACACATGATCAAGTTTTGTGAGGTCTAGAGGCGTCCCCCTGAGACCCACTATTGCAGGACCCTCAAACGTGTCCTGTGCAAAGTTCGAACAGTAAAAACCCTATACTGTTGTTGGTGGAGGCTCTGATAGACATCAAAGCAATAAGCAAGGCCTCAACTCAGATTAATTTGGAATCTGTGCAGATTTTTGCCAATTTTACTCTTTAAAACTTGACCTTGGGCCTGCCAAACCTAGGTAGTGATTCATAAAAAAAACCTTACAAACTGCACATAATGTGCTGATTAACCAAAAAGAGTCGGTTCACTGTAAGAAATGATTCTGTGGTCATGTAGATCTGAAATAATGTATTAGGTAAAATACATTCAATATGATTTTGATTTTGAAGCAGATATTTGCCGTGTACATGGATGTGGGGCAACGCGTCTAAAGCACAAAAATGAATTGTTAATAAAATTCTTATTTGAGTATTTCTTAAGTTCTGTACTTTCTGGGCCATAGGCTGAATATTCTTAGAGGGGAAGAATATTTAGACTAAATTCAGTGCATTTACTACATTCAAATCAATGTGCAGATTAATGTCGATGACTATTACACAATTATATATCACTGACACATAGAATTAATTTCCATTGGTAGTATTTCCACATTAGGAAGTTTATCTTTTTCAAATCAACTCAATATTCTTGTTGAGGTTATAATCAATTATGTACTGTTTTTCTATTTGAATCTACTGAATGGATAACTATTAAGAGCATCATTTAATTAATATTTATTCAATACTGAACCTTGTGAAATCTAATGAACAATATACTGCTTGTCTGTTACCTCATTTTATTGAGTAAATATTGTGTATCTTTTCTTACAGTGTGCATATATTAAGTCTACAATCTGTCCCTGAGCTGCTTTAAGCGCTTCAGTCAATGTTTTCAGTCCTGCTCTCTGTGCTGAGGGTGAAGTCTGTAGTCTGTCAGAGGTCACAGTCACATACAGTAGACATTTCCTGTTTGGTACTCAAATACAGCATATCCTGTCTGTAGTCCATTTTGTGGGTGCCCTAAACAACAACCATCAGTAAATACAGTTCTTGTGTCTGTATGATTAAAGGCTCATTCTGTAAATCAGCTCTCAGTTTAATATTAGGCTATGTGTTGTCAGTACAGTCAGTGACTGATACATGATTATGTGTCCTGTCTTTTGTGATGGCTTTTGCTTCTTCAGCATGTCGTGTGCATGGTGGTTATCTGTTTTCTACAGTGTCTGATCTGAATTGTAATACATCAGTACCTGCCTTCCTCCCCCCTTTTCCTGCAGCCCTTTTTCAGAAACATCGGAATGGAATGTTGCTGAATAATCGAGTGTATCTGTACTGTTGACCTCTGAATGTGAATGAGAACACATCTCTAATCTCAGGTTCAAGTTGGAGACAGAAAAAGGCTTTTGCTTGTTATCACATTATCAAGGTCAGCTTATTTATAATTAATTAAAAACAAACAGCCAGCGAATGAGACTGAAGTAGAGCACATAAAGTCAGAAAAATGTTTAACATACCATCATAGAATTACATTCAATTTAACATTTCCCCTTTTGACATGGTTTCTTCATATCAATCAACAGAAGTAGGAAATGTAAATCCTGCATTGTGCAGCATCCATCAGGCTGTAACCAACTTTGCAGACCCCCAAACTGCAAGTGACCACCACCTTTTAGGGTACGGCACAACCAGGTGGGAGACAGTGTGGTGTCCCTTTTTAGAGACCTAAATCACAGGTGTGAGCAGTTCTTCATTGCATGTTCAGTAGCATCCTGTATGTGAGCGACTATGTGTAAGCTGGTCTTCATTGCAAGTATCAGCAGCAAGCGATTCTTCATTGCACAGGCATGTGGAAATGATAACAATGCAATAGTGATTGATTTCATTTAATATAGACAGAAGCTAAAACTTTTTCTTTCTCTTGGCTCAACTGATATCATATCAGGGGCCTTAATTTTGAGGCATATGTGGTGGCAAATGCTGACCTGTGGTTCCTGTTTTTGGCATCTAGTTTTGCTCGCAATTGGGCCTGAAGTTGGGCCATCAAATCTATTAATAGATAGTTATCGTTCTCACGAGGCAGAGGGAAAAATGCACAGAGTGTTTGATCACGGGAAAGAGGAGGATGGCTAGGTGTGGAGTGTGTTATCTTGTGTTCATGTCTATGTGAATGGAAATGTGGAAAATGTATGTGAGTTAACCCTTCTCTCATACCATTAGTTTGTTCAGGGTCTAAGTTATTCTTCCCTTGTATAGAAGTCTGAATTTGACTGATTTCTTATGAGGGTACTTTAAAAGTCTGCGACCGCTTATGCTTCCTTTCTGTATTTTTTATTTTCTCTAGGTCGTTCTGTCTGTCCCTCTGTGTCTGTGTTCGTCAGAGTCATCTGTCTGAGTCTTATATCAACTAATACTCAAACTCTCTCAAAGTTAGCAGAGCATCATCCCCTGGAAATCAACCTTTTTTTTTTTTATAATTCTGCTTCAATTTATCCACTTATTTCCTTTTTCTTATGGTATTTAGGATTAATGCCTCCTAAATACACACAAAACTACTCCTTCTCACACATTTTGAACTTGCCTGCTCCTTTAGTTGCCATAATTTATGGACTTACTTTGGTTGTACATATAAAACACTATACACACACACACACACACACAATTTCAAGTGTATGGACGCAGTGCCCTGTTAGGAGACCTAGTCAGCAAGCTTCTACAGAAAGTCCTGGTGACTATACTGCAGCTGACTACTGGGGGTCCTAACCCAGTCTCACTAACAGTTTTAATACACCTCAAATTATGCACCAAAACCACCCCAAAAGTAACACTCACACTCTTCAGAGTTTTCTTTTCACCGGCCTCCTTTTCTTTTAACTCTTGAAGAAAGACCCAGCCCACAAAATTTAAACCCAACACGTGTATTTTATTCTCTTTTCCCTCTTTTCTGCGCATGATATTCTTAGGTGAGAACTTCAACCTCCCCTTTCTCATTTCTCTTATTCTCTTATTTCTCTTTTACCATTAATATAATATTTATTGACTCACTTTAGACTAAGCATCATCTACACCAGACATCATTTTAGTTATACTCAATATGCACAATTCTATTGAAAAGGTTTGTGCTTACCTTTTGAGCTTTTCAGGCGCCTGTGATGTCTGGGTAGATGAGGGTAATGTTGTGATACTCCGGACTCCTTTAACCTTTTGAGAAAAACACATTTGATTCATTTTTGTTCTCAAAGCAGCTTTACTTTACCCTTCTCAAGTTCCCTTTAACTTGTAGCTTTAACTGATTTCTGCTAAATGTTCAGTCAACATTGAAGATACTGCACACTATCTTCCCCATATTTTCTCTTCATGGCCTCCACAATAGACCCTGCTGGTACCTCAGCAGTAGGCCCGCTTGGTTGTTTGTTCCCCATAACCCCTTTTGTTTTTTTTTTACTTGTTGTTTTACTTGTACTTCTGTACTTTAATTTTTATATTTTACTTTACTATATTACCTTTTTTTTTTTTTTATAGAGCTCTTATCTTTTACTGTGAAAGCGTCTTATATCTGAGCTCCTGCCCTGGTCTGGCTCTGACAGAAACCTGCGTTCTAGTTTGGACTTACAGACCAGAAAACTATTACTTTTAACCCGTGTTCTTGCTAAAGCTCACACTCAATTTTAACAGTGTTCTTGCTAAAGCTCACACTCAATTTTTACAGTGTTCTTGCTAAAAAAGCTCACACTCAATTTTTACAGTGTTCTTGCTAAAAAAGCTCACACTCAATTTTTACAGTGTTCTTGCTAAAGCTCACACTCAATTTTTACAGTGTTCTTGCTAAAAAGCTCACACCTTATGTGTTCTTGCTTTGGCTTCAGGCCAAAAGCTCACACTCTTACGTGCAAAACTCACAGAAATAACAAAATAATAAAAAGAACAAAAAAAAAGAAAAAAAACACCTGTTCTTGTTTTGCCGTCTTCGAGTCCTGGACTCGGTATTCAACACTTATTGTAGATAGACGCAATTCTATTCCACAGTTATCTTAAGAGAAACAGAGGTGATTTAGTTTGTATTGTAAATTGTATAAATTAGTCCCACAGTTACCTCTTTCTTAGGAGCAACAATACTGGACCTCAGAATCAGGAAGAGATGATAATAAATGGAATGTAAACCATCTCACCAAATGTTGTCCTTGTGCAAATCGTAGCAGAGTCAGTCACACGCCCCAGGACGCCGGGTCCTCATCCTCGGATTTTCGTGAGGAGAGAACGGGTTCGTCAACCCAGGTCAAAAAATCAGCCCCTCAATGACCCGGGGGTCCGGACGGACTCTCGAACGATCCCAAAATTCTGACACCAAAACTGTTGTGGAAATATTCTGTCAGGATGGTCTAATCTCCACAGGGTTCTTTAATTACACAAGGAATGAGTAACTTCACTGATTCAGTTGCCCAAAAGAGTTGCTTTTAATATCTGTCTGCAGAACACAGATGAGAATTCAGACACACAGCGCAAAGCTTTGTGAGTGAATGCCCATGCAGAGTAATAGAAGAGGGTGTATTTAACAGCCACAGTAATCAGGAGACACAGACACATTGTCAAGGACTTCAACACAGAATGAGTTGGCAGCGCCAAGACCTGGGCTTATCAGTCCAGGGCAGAGTGACATAATGTGCCGTTGTCTTCAGAAATGCATACTTTGATTGTATCAGCATGAGTTCACACATAACAACTTATACAATCAGGCATGAGTTCATACATAACAGCTTCTGACACATTCTGCTAAATTTCCATCACACGGGCATGTCTGCGTGGTGAAAGCACATCTCGGAATAGGAATTTTCACACATTTTTGAAATGTTGTAAAGATTTGAAAAATGTAATATATGAAGTTCTTTTTTCCATATTTTACTTCTTATTATGTGTATCCAACATACTGTGGTGATATTTTTATATTATGTTTTTGTTTTGTATTATTATTTTATTAGGGTTTTACTTGGAACTGGATAATGAAAATTACAGATAGTAAAGCTATAAGATATTTACACCTGTTTTCAGATACTTTATACAAAATGTTATAAATTATATATAACTATGTGAACTTTGCATGTCTTTTTCTTTGATCCGTTACCGGCGGCCATCTTACTTGCACTAAATATTGTAAAAAGCCATCCTGAGCACATGGTTACATAACATTTAGGCTTACAAGTATACACAAATATTAATTAACATAAATGTATGTACTGATTAAGAGTGGGTGTCAGAATTAGTAAGATTTATTTCCCTTTTGGAATTTATCAGACCCTGGCTCATGCATATAGTGGTGGCTTCCTCATACTCCACAGAACCTGTTAATCCTTTTATCCTTCAACATATTTTTTAATTCTCTTTTTTAGTTCACAAAGTCTGATGTAGAAAGTAGTGGTTACTTTAGACCCCATGGGTCTTGGAATGTAGCTTCCTCAGCCCAACATTTTCATCAATATATGCATGTATGTGTGTGTACATATATATATATATATATATATATATATATATATATATATATATATATATATATATATATATATATATATATATATATATATATATATATATATATACGTGTATATATATATATATATATACTGTATATATATATATACAGATATATATATATATATATATATATGTATATATATATATATATATATATATATATATATACATGTATATATATATATATAGTCTGTAATGGACTGCTGATATCGGCTGGCCAATATAATCCGACACTCATTTTTTTGCTGATATCAGATTGATATCTGAAATCAATATCGGATTGGGACACTATTCCACACCCTAGACATGTGGAACAAGTCAAAGGTAAAACTCTACAAATGAAGTGCTTAACTCAGGTTGGATTCAAAAGCAGAACAATCACTTTACGTTCATAGCAGATTTCTTTATTAAGATTTAAGTCTGTTACTTGCAATTATTATTATTTTTTTTAAATAAAAATAATTGTGGGAGAAACTGGAGCATCTGGAGAAAACCCACTGAAGCTCCATCACTGAGGCTCTGTCACTGAAGCTCTGTCACTGAAGCTCCAGAAGCGCTTACTGTTGAATCGCTGCGATAAAACTATGTGACAGAGCTTGCCTGGGTGTGATTCTCCTCTCAGCATCCATATCTAGCAACCGATGTATCATGTTTAAAAATCCCAGCTTGTCATCCATCCTGTTGCTTTCCACTGAGTGAGTATTTACTGCCGTTTCCAAATTTGTGGCAGGGTTGAGAAACCACTCTGGAGCTTCTGGCTGCACATCAGTTGTGTCCTCGTACTCCTCCGGTGACTTCAGTCTCCATCCTGGATTTCCTGAGCCCCGGTCCCGGATGAAATACTCCCTGGTGTTCATCCCAGCATTCAGCAGGTAGTCTGATGGCTGACCCAGTGCATCACAGACAACTTTCATGGTGTCGTAGGTGGTGTTTCCAGGGAAGAGGGGTGTACCAAAGAAGAGGAACGCCAAGACACATCCCAGTGACCACATATCCATGGCTTCAGACAATGGAAGTCCCAACATGACCTCTGGAGCTCGGTATGCAAAAATTTGCAGCTCCATTCCAACCTTTACTTCAGAGGCTCTCACAGCCAAACCGAAGTCAATTAGCTTCACCTTGAAGGGCTGATCCTGGTGGTTGACCAGCATAACATTGTCAGGTTTCAGGTCTGTGTGAATGACACCAAGACTCTTTAGGGCTTCCAAAGCTACAAGCAGCTGACGTGTGACTGTGCTGATTTCATTCAGAGACAGTGGTGTCCGTGTCTTCTTCACAAAGTCCAAAAGGCTCCTGTCCAGCATCTCAAAGGCGACACAAAACTTGTCTTGGTGCATGAAATTGTCTATGAATTTGACCACGTTGGCTTTGTCTGGGTTCAGTGTCTTGATTTCTTGAAGCATCTTCACTTCTGCGATGTAATCTTCAATGTCCATGATGATCTTGATGGCCACCTTCTCTGACGATTTTGTGTCGACACACATGAAAACTTGACCAAAACCTCCCTCTCCAAGGATGTCAACTACATGGTACTCTGTAGACTTGTTGCAAATTATGTCATCAGTACTTGAGTCTCCATCACTTGAGTCATCTGAATCACACAGAGGACTCACAGCCATCAGCTCCCAGGCAGCTTCTGCATAAGAGCTGGTGTCCAAGTCATTTTCCAGGTGAGTCATTGTGATAAACTTGTGTTTCAGGGCTTGCCTGGGCGTGATCCTTTTGTTAGCATCCTGATGAAGTAACCGTTTAAGGAGGTCTATGAACACCATCCTGTCTTTGACTTCAGCATTGCCGCCTTCTTCTGAGACATACTCTATTGCCTCTTCCAAACTTCTGACAGGGTTGACAAACCACTCTGGAGTTTGTGGCTGGATACCGGTTGTGTCCTCATACTCCTCCGGTGTCTTCAGTCTCCATCCTGGATTTCCTGAGCCCTGCTACTGGATGAAATAGTCCCTGGTGTTCATCCCAGCATCCAGCAGGTGGTCTGCTGGCTGACCCAACACATCACAAACAGCTTTCAATGTGCCGTAGGTGGTGTTTCCAGGGAAGAGGGTTGTACCAAAGAACAGGAACGCCAAGACACATCCCAGTGACCACATATCCATTGCTTCAGATAAGGGAAGACCCAACATGACCTCTGGAGCTCTGTATGAAAGAGGTTGCAGCTCCATTCCAACCTTTGCTTCAGAGGCTTTCACAGCCAAACCGAAGTCAGTTAGGTTTAGCTTGAAGGGCTGATCCTGGTGGTTGACCAGCATGACACTGTCAGGTTTCAGGTTTGTGTGAACGATGCCACGACTCTTTAGGGCTTCCAAAGCTACAAGCAGCTGATGTGTGATCGGGCGGATTTCATTTAGAGACAGTGGTGTCCGTGTCTCCCCCATAAACTCCCAAAGGCTCCTGTCCAGCATCTCGAAGGCGATGCAAAACATGTCTTCGCACGTGAAACTCTCTATGAATTTGACCAGGTTTGTGTTCTCTGGGTCAAGCTCCATGATTTCCTGAAGCATTTCCACTTCTGTGATGTGCTCTCCAAAGTGGATCTTTACAGCTGCAGACTTGGCTGTTCTCAAGCTGATACACTTGGCAACTATGCCGTAAGATCCTTGGCCAACTACTTCCAATACAAGGTATCGGTCAGTCTTGCTGCAGAGAACATTGTGCTTTTGCAACTCAGGCATTAATCTACTGTTGTTTGGAGACATTTTTCCTGAGCAGACAAACACTTCAAACTGTTTTAAAAAGTTTTGAAGATTTTAAGGCTAAGCTAGACTACAGCAATATTTGGTTGCTTGCTGATTGTGTGCTCCCTTGAAGGCTGGTTAACCAGATATGAAGGTCAGAAGCGAGACCACACTCACATTAAAGTCAGACCCCACGCATCAAAGGCAGATTAGATTTCCATGGCGTCATCATGACACTGATATTCGAATTAGCTTTATTGGCACGGTTTACTGCACATTACTGACGTCATAAAATCATCTTCAATTTACGGTTACTTACTGTCTGCAAAGCACATCAGTCTTCAAGGTGGCTGCCTGGGAGAAGGAGGTGAATAACGGTTGATAGCTGTGTCTGGAGGCTGGTTGTCAGGGGGCTGCTGCTGCTAGCTTGGTCCACCTCAGTAACGAACGGCTCCAGGGACACAGTGCTCCTATGAACGCTAGCATAGCCTAGCCTAGCCTAGCATAGCATAGCATGGCATAGCCAGTACACCTAGACAGTCTATGGCCGCCAACTATTGTCCCCAGTGTGAAAGATTTCCAACAAAGTTCACGTCACATCACCCACTTCAAATTCACTTTAAATTTACCCACGTTTAGCCTGGAGCATCACTCTCACGGACGCTGACTCAGCACCACAGGTCTGCACTTTCTTCTTCTACGGTTATTGTCGACAAGGTCCTGGTTGTACAATAAAATATACATTAAAAATAAAACGAATCACTGACTATAACATCAACACATCCATTCATTCTTCCTCAGATGGTTTTTAATACAATCTTCTTACAATTCCAGACATTTTAAAGCCTTGACTAAGCAAAAGTAAATGTAAATGACTTTTTAATGACCAACAGCTTCCCTGCAAATCCTAATGGCTTGTTGAATTAGATACATGTTTTCTGTTTGTTTTCAGTTTTCTGACAAAAAAACTGACTGTACAGTCTATGAACTATTAACTAAGAACTACTAGAGTTGGAGTGTTTCATCGGGGCTCTTTAGGGGCTCACATAATTGGACAGGTCTCCCTTCTGGCTCCAGTCTAAGAGGAAAGAATAAACAAGTTACCATCATCACACAGAAATCATTTCAAAATAAAGACAGAAAAATGATGATTAAACACTTTGATCTTTAGATGGAAAAACACTAAAAACAGCCTCCAAGACGAAGTTTTAAAGGACGTCATATGGTAGGCTTTGTGTTGCAGTGCCCACCTTGCGATATGGAGATAGAATTGTCTCAAAAAGATTAATAGAATGAAAAGATGATATATATAAATATACATACATTTATAAATATCCAAATACAAATATAAAAACGTGACATTTAAATAAACTAATTTGTATAAATACATGTGCATTTGTAAATATATTTTCGAGATTTGAAAATAAATATGCTTGACTTTGTACGTGGAGTCTGCATTTGTGGATCTCTTTTTTGCATTTGCGGATCCCTCTTTTGCATTTATGGATCTCTTTTTGCTTTTCTCTCGATGACGTAATTTTGAGGCATTCCTACCGCACACCACGATTCACAAATAATAAATAATACTGAATTTGAATACAAATACACCCTCCACTGAACAACCAGCAGATGGCAGTGTTGTGCAGCTAGCGCCCCTCACTGTTCTGGCAGTTCAGTCATGGTATCAAGTTCTGGCCCAATTAATGAATTGACTGATACACTGAACAAAAATATAAACGCAACACTTTTGTTTTTGCGCCCATTTTTACGAGATGAACTCAAAGATCTAAAACGTTTTCCACATACACAATATCACCATTTCTCTCAAATATTGTTCACAAACCAGTCTAAATCTGTGATAGTGAGCACTTCTCCTTTGCTGAGATAATCCATCCCACCTCACAGGTGTGCCATATCAAGATGCTGATTAGACACCATGATTAGTGCACAGGTGTGCCTTAGACTGCCCACAATAAAATGCCACTCTGAAAGGTGCAGTTTTATCACACAGCATAATGCCACAGATGTCGCAAGATTTGAGTGAGTGTCCAGTTGGCATGCTGACAGCAGGAATGTCAACCAGAGCTGTTGCTTGTGTATTGAATGTTCATTTCTCTACCATAAGCCGTCTCCAAAGGCGTTTCAGAGAATTTGGCAGTACATCCAACCAGCCTCACAACTGCAGACCACGTGTAACCACACCAGCCCAGGACCTCCACATCCAGCATGTTCACCTCCACGATCGTCTGAGACCAGCCACTCGGACAGCTGCTGAAACATTTGGCATAACCAAAGAATTTCTGCACAAACTGTCAGAAACCGTCTCAGGGAAGCTCATCTGCATGCTCGTCATCCTCATCGGGGTCTCGACCTGACTCCAGTTCGTCGTCGTAACCGACTTAAGTGGGCAAATGCTCACATTCGATGGCGTCTGGCACGTTGGAGAGGTGTTCTCTTCATGGATGAATCCTGGTTTACACTGTTCAGGGCAGATGGCAGACAGCGTGTGTGGCGTGGTGTGGGTTAGCGGTTTTCTGATGTCAGTGTTGTGGATCGAGTGGCCCATGGTGGCGGTGGGGTTATGGTATGGGCATCTGTTATGGACGAAGAACACAGGTGCATTTTATTGATGGCATTTTGAATGCACAGAGATACGGTGACGAGATCCTGAGGCCCATTGTTGTGCCATACATCCAAGAACATCACCTCATGTTGCAGCAGGATAATGCACGGCCCCATGTTGCAAGGACCTGTACACAGAGAGAACAAAACTCCACACAGAAAGGCCCCGGGCCCAGGATTTGAAGCCAGTAGCTTCTTGCTGTGAGGCGACAGTGCTAACCAGTACACCGTAAGTACTTCAAATTTTCACAAATACATTGTTCATCAAATGTATCTATCTTATGACTAGAATGCCCTCCATCAGGTGAAATACTGAGTTGATACTGATTTTAAA
This sequence comes from Synanceia verrucosa, assembly GCA_029721515.1. Classification (NCBI taxonomy): domain Eukaryota; kingdom Metazoa; phylum Chordata; class Actinopteri; order Perciformes; family Synanceiidae; genus Synanceia; species Synanceia verrucosa. The sequence goes on from CM056549.1 coordinate 29,559,909, forward strand.
TTGGATGCTGGTGTTTTAACAGGTACATTGTTGGAGTCACATCAGTAAATAAAATCTACTGAACACCTGGTGGTGCCCTCATCCCACAAATCAGAAACCATCATTCAGCGTTTTCCCTAACAAATCATTCATTTCATTCATTTACACTTATTACACTCCACAATAAGCATGCATAGGCTACTTTAAGACATAATTTGTCACTCTCCTGACTTGCTTTATGAAATCTGCAGTGAGTTAATTCCAGAAATAATGGAAGAAGCTCGAGATGATGAGCTGTAATTTGGAAGACTTATGCAAACAAATAGGTACCAAGCATTACCTTTATTTGTTGATGAATTATTTGAAACTCTTCTTCTCAAGGTAAGAAATGATTACTGCTGCCTTCCTCCTCACCAGGTGATGTGAATGTTGTTTGTAAAGGACAGAGGATGTCACACCCTGTTCAGATGGTAAAGCCCTCTGAGGATAATTTGTAATTTGGGGTATTGAGCTGTACAAGTAAAAGTGACTTGATTTGACTCATCTAACTCTCTGCATGAGAAGCTATTCAGTGCATCACTGCACCAAAAGAAATCCAGACAAAGACCAGCAATAAACATATTCATGTATTTATTATCTAATTTGGGCTTTAGTGTCCCAAAGGGTCCATTTTGCAGATTTAAATGTTTGATTTAATATCTTCTATCTCACTTTCATGACACACTCCTGAAACAAATTGTTATCAGGTGGCTAATTCACAATAAACACATCTTGCAGACGCTGAAGGCTACCTGTAATGTTCTTCTTGTTGAAAAGATCAGATAATATCTACATATACTACATTTGCGCTGAACACTGGGCCATCTTCTTTTATAGTTGAAATCAATCTGACCCCTTTTGAGGTACACTGGTTAAACTGGCTGTCTGTATCCTGGATGTCTCATTTCCACCTGCCTCCAGTGTGTCTGCAAAATACAATAATAGCAAAACAACACAACAAGCAACAATAGCAGACATAGATAAAACAATCCATTAAGTGTTATTTCTACTCAAGACTTCCTGCTTTAATTTCAAAATTAAAGCCCTCCGGTGTTTTGTCTGTTGATAGAACTGTGTTTATTAACATGAGACCTTTATTTTGACATGCCGTATGTATACGAATAAATACTCAAATACTCAGTGCAAGCTTGACTACCTTTATGTAGAAAGACTGATGTATAGTATAGTGAGCGACTATGTGTAAGCTGGTCTTCATTGCAAGTATCAGCAGCAAGCGATTCTTCATTGCACAGGCATGTGGAAATGATAACAATGCAATAGTGATTGATTTCATTTAATACAGACAGAAGCTAAAACTTTTTCTTTCTCTTGGCTCAACTGATATCATATTAGGGGCCTTAATTTTGAGGCATATGTGGTGGCAAATGCTGACCTGTGGTTCCTGTTTTTGGCATCTAGTTTTGCTTGCAATTGGGCCTGAAGTTGGGCCATCAAATCTATTAATAGATAGTTATCGTTCTCACGAGGCAGAGGGAAAAATGCACAGAGTGTTTGATCACGGGAAAGAGGAGGATGGCTAGGTGTGGAGTGTGTTATCTTGTGTTCATGGCTATGTGAATGGAAATGTGGAAAATGTATGTGAGTTAACCCTTCTCTCATACCATTAGTTTGTTCAGGGTCTAAGTTATTCTTCCCTTGTATAGAAGTCTGAATTTGACTGATTTCTTATGAGGGTACTTTAAAAGTCTGCGACCGCTTATGCTTCCTTTCTGTATTTTTTATTTTCTCTAGGTCGTTCTGTCTGTCCCTCTGTGTCTGTGTTCGTCAGAGTCATCTGTCTGAGTCTTATATCAACTAATACTCAAACTCTCTCAAAGTTAGCAGAGCGTCATCCCCTGGAAATCAACCAATTTTTTTTTTTTTTTTTTAATTCTGCTTCAATTTATCCACTTATTTCCTTTTTCTTATGGTATTTAGGATTAATGCCTCCTAAATACACACAAAACTACTCCTTCTCACACATTTTGAACTTGCCTGCTCCTTTAGTTGCCATAATTTATGGACTTACTTCGGTTGTACATAAAAAAACACTATACACACACACACACACACAATTTCAAGTGTATGGACGCAGTGCCCTGTTAGGAGACCTAGTCAGCAAGCTTCTACAGAAAGTCCTGGTGACTATACTGCAGCTGACTACTGGGGGTCCTAACCCAGTCTCACTAACAGCTTTAATACACCTTAAATTATGCACCAAAACCACCCCAAAAGTAACACTCACACTCTTCAGACTTTTCTTTTCACCGGCCTCCTTTTCTTTTAACTCTTGAAGAAAGACCCAGCCCACAAAATTTAAACCCAACACGTGTATTTTATTCTCTTTTCCCTCTTTTCTGCGCATGATATTCTTAGGTGAGGACTTCAACCTCCCCTTTCTCATTTCTCTTATTCTCTTATTTCTCTTTTACCATTAATATAATATTTATTGACTCACTTAAGACTAAGCATCATCTACACCAGACATCGTTTTAGTTATACTCAATATGCACAATTCTATTGAAAAGGTTTGTGCTTACCTTTTGAGCTTTTCAGGTGCCTGTGATGTCTGGGTAGATGAGGGTAACGTTGTGATACTCCGGACTCCTTTAACCTTTTGAGAAAAACACATTTGATTCATTTTTGTTCTCAAAGCAGCTTTACTTTACCCTTCTCAAGTTCCCTTTAACTTGTAGCTTTAACTGATTTCTGCTAAATGTTCAGTCAACATTGAAGATACTGCACACTATCTTCCCCATATTTTCTCTTCATGGCCTCCGCAATAGGCCCTGCTGGTACCTCAGCAGTAGGCCCGCTTGGTTGTTTGTTCCCCATAACCCCTTTTGTTTTTTTTTTACTTGTTGTTTTACTTGTACTTCTGTACTTTAATTTTTATATTTTACTTTACTATATTACCTTTTTTTTTTTATAGAGCTCTTATCTTTTACTGCTATAGCGTCTTATATCTGAGTTCCTGCCCTGGTCTGGCTCTGACAGAAACCTGCGTTCTAGTTTGGACTTACAGACCAGAAAACTATTACTTTTAACCCGTGTTCTTGCTAAAGCTCACACTCAATTTTAACAGTGTTCTTGCTAAAGCTCACACTCAATTTTTACAGTGTTCTTGCTAAAAAAGCTCACACTCAATTTTTACAGTGTTCTTGCTAAAAAAGCTCACACTCAATTTTTACAGTGTTCTTGCTAAAGCTCACACTCAATTTTTACAGTGTTCTTGCTAAAAAGCTCACACCTTATGTGTTCTTGCTTTGGCTTCAGGCCAAAAGCTCACACTCTTACGTGCAAAACTCACAGAAATAACAAAATAATAAAAAGAACAAAAAAAAAGAAAAAAAACACCTGTTCTTGTTTTGCCGTCTTCGAGTCCTGGACTCGGTATTCAACACTTATTGTAGATAGACGCAATTCTATTCCACAGTTATCTTCAGAGAAACAGAGGTGATTTAGTTTGTATTGTAAATTGTATAAATTAGTCCCACAGTTACCTCTTTCTTAGGAGCAACAATACTGGACCTCAGAATCAGGAAGAGATGATAATAAATGGAATGTAAACCATCTCACCAAATGTTGTCCTTGTGCAAATCGTAGCAGAGTCAGTCACACGCCCCAGGACGCCGGGTCCTCATCCTCGGATTTTCGTGAGGAGAGAACGGGTTCGTCAACCCAGGTCAAAAAATCAGCCCCTCAATGACCCGGGGGTCCGGACGGACTCTCGAACGATCCCAAAATTCTGACACCAAAACTGTTGTGGAAATATTCTGTCAGGATGGTCTAATTTCCACAGGGTTCTTTAATTACACAAGGAATGAGTAACTTCACTGATTCAGTTGCCCAAAAGAGTTGCTTTTAATATCTGTCTGCAGAACACAGATGAGAATTCAGACACACAGCGCAAAGCTTTGTGAGTGAATGCCCATGCAGAGTAATAGAAGAGGGTGTATTTAACAGCCACAGTAATCAGGAGACACAGACACATTGTCAAGGACTTCAACACAGAATGAGTTGGCAGCGCCAAGACCTGGGCTTATCAGTCCAGGGCAGAGTGACATAATGTGCCGTTGTCTTCAGAAATGCATACTTTGATTGTATCAGCATGAGTTCACACATAACAACTTATACAATCAGGCATGAGTTCATACATAACAGCTTCTGACACATTCTGCTAAATTTCCATCACACGGGCATGTCTGCGTGGTGAAAGCACATCTCGGAATAGGAATTTTCACACATTTTTGAAATGTTGTAAAGATTTGAAAAATGTAATATATGAAGTTCTTTTTTCCATATTTTACTTCTTATTATGTGTATCCAACATACTGTTATGATATTTTTACATTATGTTTTGTTTTTTTTTATTATTATTTTATTAGGGTTTTACTTGGAACTGGATAATGAAAATTACAGATAGTAAAGCTATAAGATATTTATACCTGTTTTCAGATACTTTATACAAAATGTTATAAATTATATATAACTATGTGAACTTTGCATGTCTTTTTCTTTGATCCGTTACCGGTGGCCATCTTACTTGCACTAAATATTGTAAAAAGCCATCCTGAGCACATGGTTACATAACATTTAGGCTTACAAGTATACACAAATATTAATTAACATAAATGTATGTACTGATTAAGAGTGGGTGTCAGAATTAGTAAGATTTATTTCCCTTTTGGAATTTATCAGACCCTGGCTCATGCATATAGTGGTGGCTTCCTCATACTCCACAGAACCTGTTAATCCTTTTATCCTTCAACATATTTTTTAATTCTCTTTTTTAGTTCACAAAGTCTGATGTAGAAAGTAGTGGTTACTTTAGACCCCATGGGTCTTGGAATGTAGCTTCCTCAGCCCAACATTTTCATCAATATATGCATGTATGTGTGTGTATGTTGCGCCCTTCAACAAGGGGAATAATGGTGAGAGAGAGACGAGGAAATACACACGAAGCAGCTCTTGCGCTCACTCTTTAGTAATGAATGAGGAAGCAGAGCGCGATTCCCTCTACCGGAGCCCCGAGACATTGCCAACAGATCACAGAGCAATCAAACCACTCTGCACTCTTCTCTGTGTTCGTCTGTGTGTTTTACCAGCTGTATATCTTAAAGATCACTAATTTTATAGCTGACTAATGAACAGGATGTATTAACTGTAATGAAGATGAACAAAATGAACCTCATTTAAATCAAAACTTTTTCCCTAGAGTTGAATTATTATGAATTGCTTTGTCCTGTCACACAACAACCTGTCACATACTCCCCCTCAAAAATAGATGTTGTCCCCAACATCTTAACATCCGACTTCTAGTGCAAATAAGGGGTGTCATGCTGCGTATCATCAATAAACACTTAAGGGACAATTTTACAGTGATTCTGCTGCTACATATGACCCTATATAGTGCAATAGTACAGACTGGAACTCTTGTCATACATTCTCTTAGTGCAATACTACAGACTGGAACTCTTTTCATACATTCCTTCATTTGAGTTCATACTCAGTGCCCCTGTATTTAGCCGCAAACCGGTTTCAAACAGTCCTCTGATAGTCCATCACTGCCATTTTAAACAGTTCTGTTTGTGCAGCATGTCCAACTCAGCAATACTCTCCTTTAGCACAGGTTCATGAATGTGATGTGACTGGTTGGAAAGTGTCACAAAAAAAAAAGTGTAACCACAGTCCATCATATGTTCAACAGTCCATTTTTGTGTGTGTGATGTGTTCAACAGTCCATTTGTGTGTGCATATTCTCAGTTCAATGGTATGCAATGTTCCTAGTGTCGGAAGTGGTATGGCTGCACAGAATATGTCCACGGCACAGTACAGGTGGTATGCTGTTGCAGAGTTCTCAGGTTGTAACAGGCTGGTGAACCAAGTCTATCATATGTGAAAACCTTGGGTCGTCTGTGTTGTCGCCTCGGCCGCTGGAGCTCCTCATTGCTAGAAACACTTGGCACAGGTGAGGGGACAGCAGGCAGATCCTCAACACTGGTATCCTCCAGTTCTGGTAAGTTCTCCTCCTGATTTGTCGGCTTTTGTTTAATCTCTGGCTCAGGTTGCATGTTTTCCTCAGATTGGATGCATTCAGGTTCCTGAGGTGTGGTGCTGCACACAGGATTCAGTGTCTCAGGGAAAAACAGTCTGGATTGTTGCCGAGGTAACACTGGATAATACTCATCATCATCATCATCGTCGTCATCCTCTCCATCTGACTTTTCAGCTTCCTGAGCTCCTTCCACATTTCTTTGCCTTGGTCGTGGCTGTACTGAAGTTTCCAGTGGCAGGTGGTCACAAGGTAGAAGAAGATTACGATGTAAGATCCTGGATCTCCTTTTCCTTTCTCGGGTCTGAGTTCATACACAGGAATATCTTTACTTACTTGGCGCACCACTGTGTGGACAGTATCCTCCCAGTGGTTTCGCAGTTTACCGGGACCGCCACGAGGTGTCAGATTTCTGACTAAAACACGATCACCTGGGTGTAAAACTGAGGTTTTCACCTTACTGTCATAAAGTCTCTTACTTCTCATGGCAGCCTTGTGAGCATTTTCCCTTGTGATTTCATATGCTTCTTCCATGCCCTGTTTCCACTTTTCCATGTAGCTGCGATGATTACCATCTCCGTGCACTGAGGGGAGGCTGAAAAGCATGTCAACTGGCAGTCGTGGAGAGCGCCCATACAACAAATGGAAGGGTGAGAAACCTGTAACTTCAGACCGAGTGCAGTTATATGCATAAACCAGTTTGTTCAGTGATTCTTTCCAGTTGGTCTTTTGTCTCTCTGTGAGCGTCTTTAACATCTGAAGTAGAGTGCGATTAAACCGCTCAACCTGCCCGTTCCCTTGGGGATGGTAGGGAGTAGTTCTTGAACCTGCGACTCCACAGTACTTTTTCAGTTGTGAGAACAGTTGGTTTTCAGATTCAGCACCCTGATCATGGTGTATTCTTGTTGGAAAGCCAAATCTCAATGCATAGTCATTAAAGATTTTGTCTGCAGCTGTTTTACCAGATTTGGAAGTTGTGGCGTATGCCTGGGCAAAACGGGTAAAATGGTCAATGACGATGCGAATGTATTCATAACCACCCTTGCACTTCTCAAGATGTAAGAAATCGACAGAGACAAGTTCAAATGGATGAGTGGAGACTATGTTTGTTAGTGGTGCTCTTGTTTCACGACTTGGTTTTTTATGTTTCAGGCACACACATCTCTTTGTGACATAATCCTCGATCTCTCCTTGCATATGGGGCCAATAAAACCTGTCCCGAATCAGTGATGTAGTCCTCTCTACACCCTGATGACCCATTTCATCATGGAGTTCCTTTAACACTGTGCTTTTATGCTTCTCTGGAAGCATCAGCTGACTTCTATTTACAGTTTTCCTGTGCATCACTCCACTTTCATCAATTTCCAGCTTGTCCCATTCTCTGAGAAGACATGTCATCTGTGTACCAAGTCGTCTTAGTTCTGGGCCTGATGGCTTTGTTCCAGCAAGTTTGTACTGAATCACTGGTCCGATGGTGGGATCATTCCTTTGATCTTGTTTGATCTGGTCTGTTGTCAGCGGAATGAGGGGTATACCTTCATTTACTGCTGCACATTTGACTGAGACACCCATGGACCAAGACACACTGGATTTGTCCTGATTTTCCACTGCTTGTGTGGTTGCTCCAATGACATCATATGAGACTTCCTCTGAACACTCGTTCATGTATGCTTCCATGTCTGAAGGCATTCTGGACAGACTGTCTGCATCACTATTTTCCTTGCCAGGACGATATTTGATTGTGAAGTGGAAATCTGCCAGTTCTGCAACCCATCTGCAACCAGTAGCATTCAGTTTGGCAGTAGACAGTATATAGGTAAGTGGATTATTGTCACTGTATACGGTGAAGAATGGTGCGTAGTAGAGGTAATCCCGAAATTTCTCTGTGATAGCCCATTTGAGGGCTAAGAACTCTAACTTTCCCGAATGTAGATGATAATTTTTCTCCGCTACAGTTAGAGTACGTGAGCCATAAGCAATCACACGCAGCATTCCGTCCTGTCTTTGATACAATACTGCACCCAGTCCCTGGCTGGAAGCATCAGTGTGGAGAATAAAGGGTTGCAAAAACTCTGAGAAGCCTAGAACAGGAGGTTGAATGAGGCAGTCTATCAACTGTTCCAGAGTTGACTGATGCACATCCTTCCACTCAATGGGTGTGCTGGATGGGATTCCTCTGCTGTTTCTTTTTGTTTGCCACTTCCTGTTTGCTTTGTGAGGGGTCTCAGCCTGTGCAGGTGCTTTAAGTAGGTCATACAAGGGGCTGGCAATACGTGAAAAATCTTTGATATACTGCCGGTAATAACTCAACAGTCCCAAGATGGCTCTCAACTCACCAACAGTACCTGGCTGTTTATCTTTCAGGGCTGTGACTGCGACTGTATCAGCTGGGTCCATCCTACTTCCGTCAGCTGACACAATCCTGCCAAGATATCGTACTTCTGGTTCAAACAATTCACATTTTCGAGGTTTCAGTTTTATTCCATGTTCTCTTAAGCGCTGCAGCACCCTTCTGACATCACTGACATGATCTTCAAATGTTCTGCTGTACACAAGAATATCATCGAGATAGGGCACACATATCTCATCCCTCAAGCCATCCAAACACTCTTCCATGCAGCGCTGGAATGCTGCTGGCGCATTCATGAGCCCAAACGGGATTCTGATCCATTCATATAAACCCCAGGGGGTCACAAAAGCTGTTAAATGCCGACTGTCCTTGGCCATGAACCCCTGGTGGTATGCCTTACCCTGATCCAGCAGTGAAAAGAGGGTGTTTCCTCCCAAGTTGTCCATAATGTCCTGTACTCTGGGAATGGGATGGCAATCTGGGTGCGTTTTTCTGTTGAGCTCCCTGTAGTCAATACAGAAGCGCAGAGTGCCATCTTTTTTTCTTACACAGACGACAGGGGAAGAGTAGGAAGAAGTGGACTTCTCAACCCACCCTTGGGCTATCAAGTCTTGTAAGTAGTCTTTAATTTCCTTGTATAAGGGTTTTGGAACAGAGAGATATGTTCTTGACACTGGCTCGTGATCTTTAAGTAAGATGTTCATTTGCAGATTTTCTACACAGCCTATGTCATCATCAGACCTGGAGAATGACCCTGACTCCTCTCTCAACATCTGGCTAACTTTTTGTTTTTGCGGTTCATCAAGGTGAGCCAAATCAACAGGAGGATCCCACTGTTCATGAGCAGGGGTGCTTTTGCTGGAGCTCTGCGCCTGGACTTGGTGGATGGATGCAGTTGGTGCATGTTCTGTTTTAAAAATGTTGGCAGGATACACTGACCTGACAGACTGCACAGTTCCAATCACAGTCCTTCCTCCCAGTATGATGTCATGGCTTGTAGGGTTCTGCACACTGACAATAAATTTTGGGGTTGTGCCCGCCTTCACTGACACAAGAGTATCACAAAACTCTAGTCCTTCAGGCCACTGTAGGTTCTCATAAGGTTCAAAAATCAGAGTCTTATCTTCTCTCAAAGGTGGAGCTTGTATGCGGCACTCAACTAGCACAGAGCTACGTTTAGGCACACTGACTCTCTCATTTGCTGTCTTCACATTATGCTCATATGTCTGTCCCAAGCTCACTGCTTTAATAAGGGTTATTGCTTTGTTTTTCCTAAGATGAGGAAAAGCCATTTTCACTGCCTTCACGAGTTTTTCTTTGTCTCCATGTTGTTCCTTGTCCTGCAAACTGTCCAATACAAGGTGTTCGATGACATTAAAACCTATGATAGGACACTGTTGCTGGTCTCCTTTTAGCACTAGTATAGGTATTATCAACTCACTATCATTAGCAGCCAGCTTAAAGGATACTTCAAGCCAACCAACATATGGCATTTCTGTCCCATTGGCGGCTTCAATTTGTAGGGGATCAAGTGGGTCAATGAGCTCTGCAACGTCTCTTAGTGGCACATCAGGTAAGTGGCTAGCTTTCCACGCTTCATCTGTAGCACAAACTTGTGAGCCTGTATCCCAGAGTGCCTGAACCTTCTCTTTGTGTAGGTAACATTGGATGATACACTTTTTCCCTACTAACTCCCTTACTGTAGGTGTTTTCTCAGGCTCACCATTTTCTTGTTGCTTGACTCTCTCATTTGACTTTGTTGTCTGCTTCTTAGCACTTGAACATATACGTGGTTTACAGGTTTTTATGTGTAGGCCAGTGAGCTTCCTGGCATTCTTTTGAGCAGTATAGTGTAGTCTTGCAAACTGAACAACATTTCAGTGTCTCTCCTGTGTTTTCTTTTTCACAACTTGCACAAAATTGGGACTTAATTGTGTTACTGGTTACTCCATGCCCAGCAGGAGCAACCCCTCTTAGTTTAAAGGGCTCTTCCTTGCTGGTTCTACTGGTCTCTGTGCTCTGCAGCCTGCTCTGAAATGTTCACTGCTTCCACACTTGAAGCAATGCTGACAGTATTCTTCACCTGCTTGGACACAAGCTGAACACCTCGAGCGGGGGCGGGGTACTGGATAATATCGCTGAGGTGCAAACCTTTGTTGGAATTGAGCCGTTCCTCTCATCCGTCCAGAGTCAAAGCCCTGCTGGTACTCCTGCACTGCTGTAGGTGACTGCTGGTGGTAAAACGGCATGATGTTTGATTCAATCTGATATGGTAAGGGCTGTGGATGTGGAAACATTGGATAGGGGTTAGAAACATTTGCTGGCTCTGTGCTTGGTGGGGGATACTGTGTGGTTCAGGGTGTGGACTTTTGGACGGCTTCCCTTATTTGGGAAACCTCAGCTCTCAAATCTTTAAGGAGCACCATATCAGAGCGCATTTCTTTAATCTCAGATAGCAGATCAGGGGTCAAAGTGCCAGTTCTTTGCTGGGTGGTGCATTTCCTCTCAGCTGGATCTTCACTTGACTGGACTGTACTCACATTAGTTACTCGTGATGGAGCGGCATGTTTCTTTTTGTCCTGTCTCTCTTTCTCATTGGCGCAGGCAATGTTCAGTTTCTCCAGCAGCAGCTCATCTGAAGTGTTTGTCTGCAGGAGGTAAGGCTGCAGGTCACTTTTAATATTGTCATTTTGCAGACCAGTTAAGACAGTGTGCATGAAAAGACTAATGCTGGGTCATATTTTAAACTTGAATCTGCTTCCTGAGATGCGAAAAGAATCTTCTGTCTCAAGTCCATTGCCCTAATCAGGAAATTCTGGGGGGTTTCTTTACTGCTCTGCACTTCAGAAGTAAGTTGTTTATATAATTCTGTGGCACCTCTTTCCTGATAATGACATCTCAGGATTCTGCGAAGGGCAGGCAGTGTCAGTCTCTCTTTGCCTTCGAGGTAGCTTCGTAGCTGCAGGCCTGGTGTGATGGCGCGGATAACAGCATCAATAATCTCTGACTCTGGGTAGTCCTTGCTAAGTCCACTTTCAATTTGTCTGGCCAGGCTAGAAAAAGTGAGCCTATCTTTTTGTCCTGGCTCGCCTATTTGGCCTGATATCTTAAAGTCTTTGCGCCATACGTTGCCATTAGGGGGGGCTGGGGGCGTGGTTTTTACTGGGGTACTGGACATTACAGGGTTTGGGTTCACAAGTCCATGCAAGGCATTCTCTTTTTCTTGTAATGACAACCTCAGTGCCTCTACCCCTTTCTGGAGGTTTTCTTGTTCATCAGCTTGACTATGGTTTTCACTTTCAATCAGGTTTGTTGTCATTTGAATTTTTTCTATCACATCTCGAACATTAAGGAGATCTGACATGCCCTCATCTTCTAGGGTGGCCAGCTCTTCCCGTTCAATATGCTTTATGATGTGTGCAATTAATTGACTGCGAGTTTTACTGGTCACATTTTCTTTTGCTGGTCCTGATATCTGAAGTACGTTGCATACTTTAATCAGTTGCTCTACTGTCAGTGTGTACAGAGCTCCTTTAATCTCCAGCTGCAGAATCTCAAATTCAGACTCCATTTTATCAGAATTGGACAGAAATAGTAAGACAAGGGTTTTTGGACTTTAAAGGCCCCCTGCTGCTCCCTAGTGGTCACTTTTGCTCACTTCAGGATACAAGTCGCCAGTATTGGTCTGAAGACCGCCTTGTCCGCCTTCCTGGGGGGGGTCCTTTCTCTGATGCCTGGGTAATTTGGAGGGATGATCGACGAGAGGGTTCCACTACAGCTCAGGAATGGTCCTCCAGCCAAGCATCCCAGCGGTGCCTCCAAATGTTGCGCCCTTCAACAAGGGGAATAATGGTGAGAGAGAGACGAGGAAATACACACGAAGCAGCTCTTGCGCTCACTCTTTAGTGATGAATGAGGAAGCAGAGCGCGATTCCCTCTACCAGAGCCCCGAGACATTGCCAACAGATCACAGAGCAATCAAACCACTCTGCACTCTTCTCTGTGTTCGTCTGTGTGTTTTACCAGCTGTATATCTTAAAGATCACTAATTTTATAGCTGACTAATGAACAGGATGTATTAACTGTAATGAAGATGAACAAAATGAACCTTATTTAAATCAAAACTTTTTACCTAGAGTTGAATTATTATGAATTGCTTTGTCCTGTCACACAACAACCTGTCACATGTACATATACATATATATATATATATATGTATATGTACACACACACACACATACATACATGCATGTATACACACACACACACACACACACCTACAGTCATGGAAAAAAATATTAGACCACCCTTGTTTTCTTCAATTTCTTGTTAATTTTAATGCCTGGCTCAACTAAAGGTACATTTGTTTGGACAATTATAATGATAACAACAAAAATAGCTCATGAGAGTTTAATTTAAGAACTAAGGATTATTCATTTTCCATGGTTTTCTTGATAATAACCAAAATTACTTAAATTCTTACATCAATAGCTATGGCATTGTACCGCCAAAAACACTACTTTTAAGCATTCCATGTTTTCTTTTCTGTTTGCTTTAAACACATGATACACACAAGAGTTAATACTTGATTGCATAACCATTGTTTTTGATGACTGCAGCCATGCGTCTTGGCATGCTCTCCACCAGCTTCTGACATTGTTCTGCTGTCACAGCAGCCCATTCCTGTTGGACAAATTCAAACAAATTTTCTTTGTTTTTGGGCTTGTGGTTCTCCATTTTGAGTTTGATGATTTTCCACAGGTTTTCAATTGGATTAAGATCTGGTGATTGAGCAGGCCAAGGCATGGTGCGAATGTTGTGGTTCTCCATCCAGGCTTTAACTGACCTTGCCGTGTGGCAAGGGGCATTGTCTTGTTGAAAAATCCAGTCATTCGAGGCAGGAAAGAGTTTTCCAGCTGATGGAAGAAGACTGTTTTCAAGGGTAGTCCTGTACTTGACCTGGTTCATTCGGCCTTCACACAATTGCATTTGCCCTGTTCCACTCAGACTGAAACAACCCCAGATCATGACTGATCCACCCCCATGTTTTACTGTAGGGGCAAGACAGTCTGGGTTGTAAGCTTCTCCAGGCTTCCTCCTAACCAGTAAGTTGGCTGGAGTGGGCATCAATTCAAAATTGGATTCATCACTGAAGAGAACCTTAGCCCAATCATCAACAGTCCAATCCTTGTGGTCTCGAGCAAAGAGTAACCGGGCCTTCCTCTGCCTTTCATTGATGAAGGGCTTCTTGCGTGCTCTGTGTGACTTCAAACCAGCTTCAACAAGTCGGTTTCGAACTGTCCTTGCCGAGCAAGTCACATTTCTCGACAGTGCCCACTCATTTGTAAGGTCCCTGGAGGTCTGACGACGATTCCTGACACAGGAAGGGATGAGTGCACGGTCATCTCGTGGGGTAGAAAGACGTTTCCTGCCACGGCCAGGTAGCAATTTGGTAGTGCCATGTTCAGCTTGTTTTTTTTTTTGTTGTAATGAACGGCTGTCTTGGAGATCTTCAGTTTTTTCGCTACCTGTCTCTCACTCATGCCAATTTCCAGCAGTGCCAAGATGGCTGCCTTTGTTGCTTCACATAATTCTTTTGTTTTAGGCATTATGTGAGAGCTGACAACTTCTGAGTTTTGCTACGGCTTGAATGTAAGCAGGAAACCACTCTAGGCCTTTGCATGTGCAGTGCTGCTTGTGACATGAAATGGCCTCTTATATACCCTGGGAATCAATTAAGCTTAAGAATGTCAAATAGGACATAAAGTATTATGTGACCAGCTGCATTTTTTGTTGTGTTCATTGTATTATACGTTTAGTGGTACCAGATATTAGAATGAACAAGAAATTGAAGAAAACAAGGGTGGTCTAATAATTTTTTCCATGACTGTATATACATATGTATATATATATATATACATATATATATGTATATATATATATATATGTATATATATATATATACATGTATATATATATATATACATGTATATATATATATATGTATATATATATATACATGTATATATATATATATATATATATAGTCTGTAATGGACTGCTGATATCGGCTGGCCAATATAATCCGACACTCATTTTTTTGCTGATATCAGATTGATATCTGAAATCAATATCGGATTGGGACACCCCTATTCCACACCCTAGACATGTGGAACAAGTCAAAGGTAAAACTCTACAAATGAAGTGCTTAACTCAGGTTGGATTCAAAAGCAGAACAATCACTTTACGTTCATAGCAGATTTCTTTATTAAGATTTAAGTCTGTTACTTGCAATTATTATTATTTTTTTTAAAAAAAAATAATTGTGGGAGAAACTGGAGCATCTGGAGAAAACCCACTGAAGCTCCATCACTGAGGCTCTGTCACTGAAGCTCTGTCACTGAAGCTCCAGAAGCGCTTACTGTTGAATCGCTGCGATAAAACTATGTGACAGAGCTTGCCTGGGTGTGATTCTCCTCTCAGCATCCATATCTAGCAACCGATGTATCATGTTTAAAAATCCCAGCTTGTCATCCATCCTGTTGCTTTCCGCTGAGTGAGTATTTACTGCCGTTTCCAAATTTGTGGCAGGGTTGAGAAACCACTCTGGAGCTTCTGGCTGCACATCAGTTGTGTCCTCGTACTCCTCCGGTGACTTCAGTCTCCATCCTGGATTTCCTGAGCCCGGTCCCGGATGAAATACTCCCTGGTGTTCATCCCAGCATTCAGCAGGTAGTCTGATGGCTGACCCAGTGCATCACAGACAACTTTCATGGTGTCGTAGGTGGTGTTTCCAGGGAAGAGGGGTGTACCAAAGAAGAGGAACGCCAAGACACATCCCAGTGACCACATATCCATGGCTTCAGACAATGGAAGTCCCAACATGACCTCTGGAGCTCGGTATGCAAAAATTTGCAGCTCCATTCCAACCTTTACTTCAGAGGCTCTCACAGCCAAACCGAAGTCAATTAGCTTCACCTTGAAGGGCTGATCCTGGTGGTTGACCAGCATAACATTGTCAGGTTTCAGGTCTGTGTGAATGACACCAAGACTCTTTAGGGCTTCCAAAGCTACAAGCAGCTGACGTGTGACTGTGCTGATTTCATTCAGAGACAGTGGTGTCCGTGTCTTCTTCACAAAGTCCAAAAGGCTCCTGTCCAGCATCTCAAAGGCGACACAAAACTTGTCTTGGTGCATGAAATTGTCTATGAATTTGACCACGTTGGCTTTGTCTGGGTTCAGTGTCTTGATTTCTTGAAGCATCTTCACTTCTGCGATGTAATCTTCAATGTCCATGATGATCTTGATGGCCACCTTCTCTGACGATTTTGTGTCGACACACATGAAAACTTGACCAAAACCTCCCTCTCCAAGGATGTCAACTACATGGTACTCTGTAGACTTGTTGCAAATTATGTCATCAGTACTTGAGTCTCCATCACTTGAGTCATCTGAATCACACAGAGGACTCACAGCCATCAGCTCCCAGGCAGCTTCTGCATAAGAGCTGGTGTCCAAGTCATTTTCCAGGTGACTCATCGTGATAAACTTGTGTTTCAGGGCTTGCCTGGGCGTGATCCTTTTGTTAGCATCCTGATGAAGTAACCGTTTAAGGAGGTCTATGAACACCATCCTGTCTTTGACTTCAGCATTGCCGCCTTCTTCTGAGACATACTCTATTGCCTCTTCCAAACTTCTGACAGGGTTGACAAACCACTCTGGAGTTTGTGGCTGGATACCGGTTGTGTCCTCATACTCCTCCGGTGTCTTCAGTCTCCATCCTGGATTTCCTGAGCCCTGCTCCTGGATGAAATAGTCCCTGGTGTTCATCCCAGCATCCAGCAGGTGGTCTGCTGGCTGACCCAACACATCACAAACAGCTTTCAATGTGCCGTAGGTGGTGTTTCCAGGGAAGAGGGTTGTACCAAAGAACAGGAACGCCAAGACACATCCCAGTGACCACATATCCATTGCTTCAGATAAGGGAAGACCCAACATGACCTCTGGAGCTCTGTATGAAAGAGGTTGCAGCTCCATTCCAACCTTTGCTTCAGAGGCTTTCACAGCCAAACCGAAGTCAGTTAGGTTTAGCTTGAAGGGCTGATCCTGGTGGTTGACCAGCATGACACTGTCAGGTTTCAGGTTTGTGTGAACGATGCCACGACTCTTTAGGGCTTCCAAAGCTACAAGCAGCTGATGTGTGATCGGGCGGATTTCATTTAGAGACAGTGGTGTCCGTGTCTCCCCCATAAACTCCCAAAGGCTCCTGTCCAGCATCTCGAAGGCGATGCAAAACATGTCTTCGCACGTGAAACTCTCTATGAATTTGACCAGGTTTGTGTTCTCTGGGTCAAGCTCCATGATTTCCTGAAGCATTTCCACTTCTGTGATGTGCTCTCCAAAGTGGATCTTTACAGCTGCAGACTTGGCTGTTCTCAAGCTGATACACTTGGCAACTATGCCGTAAGATCCTTGGCCAACTACTTCCAATACAAGGTATCGGTCAGTCTTGCTGCAGAGAACATTGTGCTTTTGCAACTCAGGCATTAATCTACTGCTGTTTGGAGACATTTTTCCTGAGCAGACAAACACTTCAAACTGTTTTAAAAAGTTTTGAAGATTTTAAGGCTAAGCTAGACTACAGCAATATTTGGTTGCTTGCTGATTGTGTGCTCCCTTGAAGGCTGGTTAACCAGATATGAAGGTCAGAAGCGAGACCACACTCACATTAAAGTCAGACCCCACGCATCAAAGGCAGATTAGATTTCCATGGTGTCATCATGACACTGATATTCGAATTAGCTTTATTGGCACGGTTTACTGCACATTACTGACGTCATAAAATCATCTTCAATTTACGGTTACTTACTGTCTGCAAAGCACATCGGTCTTCAAGGTGGCTGCCTGGGAGAAGGAGGTGAATAACGGTTGATAGCTGTGTCTGGAGGCTGGTTGTCAGGGGGCTGCTGCTGCTAGCTTGGTCCACCTCAGTAACGAACGGCTCCAGGGACACAGTGCTCCTATGAACGCTAGCATAGCCTAGCCTAGCCTAGCATAGCATAGCATAGCATGGCATAGCCAGTACACCTAGACAGTCTATGGCCGCCAACTATTGTCCCCAGTGTGAAAGATTTCCAACAAAGTTCACGTCACATCACCCACTTCAAATTCACTTTAAATTTACCCACGTTTAGCCTGGAGCATCACTCTCACGGACGCTGACTCAGCACCACAGGTCTGCACTTTCTTCTTCTACGGTTATTGTCGACAAGGTCCTGGTTGTACAATAAAATATACATTAAAAATAAAACGAATCACTGACTATAACATCAACACATCCATTCATTCTTCCTCAGATGGTTTTTAATACAATCTTCTTACAATTCCAGACATTTTAAAGCCTTGACTAAGCAAAAGTAAATGTAAATGACTTTTTAATGACCAACAGCTTCCCTGCAAATCCTAATGGCTTGTTGAATTAGATACATGTTTTCTGTTTGTTTTCAGTTTTCTGACAAAAAAACTGACTGTACAGTCTATGAACTATTAACTAAGAACTACTAGAGTTGGAGTGTTTCATCGGGGCTCTTTAGGGGCTCACATAATTGGACAGGTCTCCCTTCTGGCTCCAGTCTAAGAGGAAAGAATAAACAAGTTACCATCATCACACAGCAATCATTTCAAAATAAAGACAGAAAAATGATGATTAAACACTTTGATCTTTAGATGGAAAAACACTAAAAAACAGCCTCCAAGACGAAGTTTTAAAGCACATCATATGGTAGGCTTTGTGTTGCAGTGCCCACCTTGCGATATGGAGATAGAATTGTCTCAAAAAGATTAATAGAATGAAAAGATGATATATATAAATATTCATACATTTATAAATTACCAAATATGAAATACAAATATAAAAACGTGACATTTAAATAAACTAATTTGTATAAATACATGTGCATTTGTAAATATATTTTCGAGATTTGAAAATAAATATGCTTGACTTTGTACGTGGAGTCTGCATTTGTGGATCTCTTTTTTGCATTTGTGGACCTCTTTTTGCTTTTCTCTCGATGACGTAATTTTGAGGCATTCCTACCGCACACCACGATTCACAAATAATAAATAATACTGAATTTGAATACAAATACACCCTCCACTGAACAACCAGCAGATGGCAGTGTTGTGCAGCTAGCGCCCTCACTGTTCTGGCAGTTCAGTCATGGTATCAAGTTCTGGCCCAATTAATGAATTGACTGATACACTGAACAAAAATATAAACGCAACACTTTTGTTTTTGCTCCCATTTTTTACGAGATGAACTCAAAGATCTAAAACGTTTTCCACATACACAATATCACCATTTCTCTCAAATATTGTCCACAAACCAGTCTAAATCTGTGATAGTGAGCACTTCTCCTTTGCTGAGATAATCCATCCCACCTCACAGGTGTGCCATATCAAGATGCTGATTAGACACCATGATTAGTGCACAGGTGTGCCTTAGACTGCCCACAATAAAATGCCACTCTGAAAGGTGCAGTTTTATCACACAGCATAATGCCACAGATGTCGCAAGATTTGAGTGAGTGTCCAGTTGGCATGCTGACAGCAGGAATGTCAACCAGAGCTGTTGCTTGTGTATTGAATGTTCATTTCTCTACCATAAGCCGTCTCCAAAGGCGTTTCAGAGAATTTGGCAGTACATCCAACCAGCCTCACAACTGCAGACCACGTGTAACCACACCAGCCCAGGACCTCCACATCCAGCATGTTCACCTCCACGATCGTCTGAGACCAGCCACTCGGACAGCTGCTGAAACAATTGGCATAACCAAAGAATTTCTGCACAAACTGTCAGAAACCATCTCAGGGAAGCTCATCTGCATGCTCGTCATCCTCATCGGGGTCTCGACCTGACTCCAGTTCGTCGTCGTAAATGACTTGAGTGGGCAAATGCTCACATTCGATGGCGTCTGGCACGTTGGAGAGGTGTTCTCTTCATGGATGAATCCTGGTTTACACTGTTCAGGGCAGATGGCAGACAGCGTGTGTGGCGTGGCATGGTGTGGGTGAGCGCTTTTCTGGTGTCAGTGTTGTGGATCGAGTGGCCCATGGTGGCGGTGGGGTTATGGTATGGGCAGGCATCTGTTATGGACGAAGAACACAGGTGCATTTTATTGATGGCATTTTGAATGCACAGAGATACGGTGACGAGATCCTGAGGCCCATTGTTGTGCCATACATCCAAGAACATCACCTCATGTTGCAGCAGGATAATGCACGGCCCCATGTTGCAAGGACCTGTACACAGAGAGAACAAAACTCCACACAGAAAGGCCCCGGGCCCAGGATTTGAAGCCAGTAGCTTCTTGCTGTGAGGCGACAGTGCTAACCAGTACACCATAAGTACTTCAAATTTTCACAAATACATTGTTCATCAAATGTATCTATCTTATGACTAGAATGCCCTCCATCAGGTGAAATACTGAGCTGATACTGATTTTAAATTGGATGCTGGTGTTTTAACAGGTACATTGTTGGAGTCACATCAGTAAATAAAATCTACTGAACACCTGGTGGTGCCCTCATCCCACAAATCAGAAACCATCATTCAGCGTTTTCCCTAACAAATCATTCATTTCATTCATTTACACTTATTACACTCCACAATAAGCATGCATAGGCTACTTTAAGACATAATTTGTCACTCTCCTGACTTGCTTTATGAAATCTGCAGTGAGTTAATTCCAGAAATAATGGAAGAAGCTCGAGATGATGAGCTGTAATTTGGAAGACTTATGCAAACAAATAGGTACCAAGCATTACCTTTATTTGTTGATGAATTATTTGAAACTCTTCTTCTCAAGGTAAGAAATGATTACTGCTGCCTTCCTCCTCACCAGGTGATGTGAATGTTGTTTGTAAAGGACAGAGGATGTCACACCCTGTTCAGATGGTAAAGCCCTCTGAGGATAATTTGTAATTTGGGGTATTGAGCTGTACAAGTAAAAGTGACTTGATTTGACTCATCTAACTCTCTGCATGAGAAGCTATTCAGTGCATCACTGCACCAAAAGAAATCCAGACAAAGACCAGCAATAAACATATTCATTCCTCCTAAATACACACAAAACTACTCCTTCTCACACATTTTGAACTTGCCTGCTCCTTTAGTTGCCATAATTTATGGACTTACTTTTTTTTTTTTTTTTTTTTAATTCATCATCACAGCTATTCCACAAGTTAACACCTCTAACAGAAACACACCTCTGCTTAATATTCGTTCTTGTCTTAATTTTTTTAAAGAAACCTGTTCCCCTCAAATCATATCGACTCTCTCTGGTTTCAAACAGCCTCTGAGTACTGCGGCAAAATAAATTATTGTGTGCTTTGTACATTATCTGTGCCATTTTAAATTCAACTAAATCATAAAATTTAAGAGTATTTAGATTAAGAAACAATGCATTAGTTGATTCAAGAAAGTATGATCGATTTACGATTCTTATAGCTCTTTTTTGTAACTTAAAAATAGGATGGGTGTTGGTTTTATATGTACTACTCCATATCTCCACACAGTAGGTCATATATGGAAGTAACAGAGAACAATATAGCGTGAATAGTGATCTCTTGTTGAGAACATCCTTTGTTTTATAAAGTATAGCAATGTTTTTTGACATTTTGGTTTTCACATTATTTATATGTGGCTTCCAACAAAGTTTATCATCAATTATCACACCAAGAAATTTGTTTTCATTCACTCTTTCTATTTCAATGTAATTGACCCTGATTTTAACCTGAGTTTTTATTTTTCTGGTGCCAAAAATGATAAACTTTGTTTTATTTAAATTCAGAGATAACTTATTAATGTCAAACCAATATTTCAGAATATTTAATTCCTTTTCAACTGTAGTCAGAAGCTGTTCTAGGTTTTTACCAGAGCAGTAGAGAGTGGTGTCATCAGCAAACAAAACAAATTTTAACAGTTTGGAAACATTGCAAATATCATTGATATATAATATGAATAATTTAGGGCCTAACACAGACCCTTGAGGGACCCCACAAGTGACCTTCAATTGATTTGATTTTACATTATTTAACTGCACATACTGATATCTGTCATCCAGGTAACTTTCCATCCACATGTATGCTAATCCTCTAATACCACATCTCTCTAGTTTATTCATTAATATACTATGATCAATAGTGTCAAATGCCTTTTTTAAGTCTATAAAAACACCAACTGTATATTCCTTGTTGTCTATTGCAGTAGATATCCCTTCCACAAGTTCCATCACTGCCATCGAGGTGGACCTTTTTGCCCTGAAGCCATATTGATTATCACTTAAAAGATTATGTTTCTCAATAAATGTTTCAAGTCTATGATCAAATAATTTTTCTAAGATTTTTGAGAACTGCGGAAGTAGTGATATTGGTCTATAATTAGTAAATTGATGCCTTTCTCCACTTTTATAGATAGGAATAACTTTTGCTGTTTTCATTTTCGAAGGAAAAATACCTGTTTGAAAAGACAGGTTACAAATGTATGTAAATGGTTGCACAATATATTCTATAATACTTTTTACTAATGTCATGTCTATATCAAAACAATCAGTGGACTTTTTATTCTTGAGTATTTTCACAGTATCAATTATTTCTCTATCATTTACAGCACTGATAAACATGGAGGAGGAGTTTTTAGTTATATATTGATCTATTTCATTGTTAGTTCTTGTCTCGGGGATGTCTTTTGCCAAGTTATAACCAACATGTACAAAAAATCATTAAATTCATTGGCTATTTCTTTAATTTTATCAATAATAATATCTTTATCTTTTATAAAGTATTCTGGATAACCAGTTTTATTAGCACCCTTTTTGACTATACTATTTAATACTCTCCATATTTCTTGTGTGTTGCTCCTGTTCTGATCCAATAATGTATGATAATATTCTTTCTTACTTGTTCTTATAATATTTACTAATTTATTTTTATATGTTTTGTACTTTATTTCAGCATCTTTTGTCCTCTGTTTTATAAATCTCTTATATAAAATATTTTTCTTTTTACATGCATCCCCTATTCCCTTTGTAATCCATGGCTTATTTAAGCACTGGTGCTTCCTTGTGACTTTCATTAAAGGGCAATGTTTGTCATATAACGGGATTAAAGTTGACAAAAATGCGTCATATGCATTATTAGGGTCATCATTAACATAAACCTCATTCCAGTTTTGTTCCCCTAGGTCCAACTTAAGGGCAGCAATGGCTCTTTGTGTTCAATATCTTTTCATTTCAAGTGTATAAATCTTTTGTTTAGCTTTTATCCCAAAATAATTTTGAAAAATTGCAAAGACAGGAAGATGATCACTTATATCATTTATAAGAAGTCCACCCATTATGTCATAATCAATTTTATTTGTGAATATATTATCTATCAGTGTAGCTGTATCAATTGTTATTCTGCTTGGTTTTATAATTACAGGGAACAGGCAGTTGCTGTACATTGTATGGATAAAGTCTGTTGTTTTTTGGTGTCCATTTGGGGATTAGCAGATCTATATTAAAATCACCACAAATTATTTGCACTTTTTTATCATTTGAATTGCTAAACATGGCCACTAGTTTTTCATTGAATATGTTTAAACATGATCCTGGTGTTCTATAAACACAACTTATGATTATATTATCAGCTTTATCAATATGAATTTCAATGGTTAAACATTCCAATACATTATCTATGGTGTTTGACATACATTCAATCTGGCTGCATCTCAAAGCTCTATCCACATATAAGGCAACCCCCCCTCCCTTTTTATTCACCCTGTTCATTGTGAATAATTCAAATCCTTCCAGTCTCATATCACTGACTTTCTCCTCATCGAGCCACGTTTCTGATATTGCAATTATACTGAACTTATTAAATTTACTCAAATATTCTTTAATTTTAGAGAAGTTTTTATAAAGGCTTCTACTATTGAAATGTATAACTGACAATGCATTTTCCATTTTAATACCATATTATTATATTATATTATTATATTAATTATTATTATATTATTATTATATATTATATTATATTATATTATATTAAATTGGTCATCTGTGTAATACTCACAAATGTTGTTGTTGGTGTTGTTATTGTAATAGTAATTGTCTGGATCAAAATTACTTTCAGGATCATACATCTTGTGCTCTGCATATTCAAAGGTTTTAAAGTTAATTTTTTCAGTCTGTGTGTTGAGTAACTGCCCACCTTGACAGTCGTTTCCATAGAAATCTTCCTCTTCAAAGTCTCTGAATGGAAACATATAATCCTCATCCACACTTGTCATTTGTTTATTGTGTTGTTTTCACAGTCCGCTGAAGTACTCCCCCACAAAAGCCAAAATATTATCCACAATCCATTGTCCATAATTTCCAGTCTTCACACATTTCCATAGGAAAGAGCAAAGTTCTCATTGACAGCTGCGATCATTTCACTTTTATTTATATTGTTCTAAGTCTTTGAGATCTCTTATCATTACAACTTTTGCTTCCTCGGGTGTACCATTCAGTCGAATCATTACTTTGCAATTTCTTGTCCACGTAGCTTGTATCTTATTTTGTTTTCTCAGGCTACGCGCCTGTCTGGCAATGTCAGCGTTCTTTTTTGTTAAATGTTCATTCAGATACACACCAGTCCCCTTTAGTTTCTTTGCCTGTTTCAGTAGTTCAATCTTGGTTTTACGGCTCACAAGCCGAACAATGATTGCCGGCTTTGTTTTGCTGTCTTTTTTGGGGAGCGTGTGACAGGTTGCAATATGATGACTTTGAATATGCACATTTTTAGTTACGACGAATTGTATAACTTGCTGTTCGAGTGTTTGTAGCTCCTCTGCTGAGGCATCCTCACTGTCTTTACCTCCTCCTGCCATTGCTCTAGCATAAGTTCGGTGTGAAGTCTCCAGTCCATTTATAATTACATCATCCATTCTTGTGTATTGTTCAAGGTCCTCAATTCGCCGTTCCAAGTTATCTATTTTACATTGCCTCATTGCCAACAGATCACAGAGCAATCAAACCACTCTGCACTCTTCTCTGTGTTCGTCTGTGTGTTTTACCAGCTGTATATCTTAAAGATCACTAATTTTATAGCTGACTAATGAACAGGATGTATTAACTGTAATGAAGATGAACAAAATGAACCTTATTTAAATCAAAACTTTTTACCTAGAGTTGAATTATTATGAATTGCTTTGTCCTGTCACACAACAACCTGTCACATACTCCCCCTCAAAAATAGATGTTGTCCCCAACATCTTAACATCCGACTTCTAGTGCAAATAAGGGGTGTCATGCTGCGTATCATCAATAAACACTTAAGGGACAATTTTACAGTGATTCTGCTGCTACATATGACCCTATATAGTGCAATAGTACAGACTGGAACTCTTGTCATACATTCTCTTAGTGCAATACTACAGACTGGAACTCTTTTCATACATTCCTTCATTTGAGTTCATACTCAGTGCCCCTGTATTTTTTTCAGTCCAGTTTGATCAACAGTGTCCATTTAGCCGCAAACCGGTTTCAAACAGTCCTCTGATAGTCCATCACTGCCATTTTAAACAGTTCTGTTTGTGCAGCATGTCCAACTCAGCAATACTCTCCTTTAGCACAGGTTCATGAATGTGATGTGACTGGTTGGAAAGTGTCACAAAAAAAAAGTGTAACCACAGTCCATCATATGTTCAACAGTCCATTTTTGTGTGTGTGATGTGTTCAACAGTCCATTTGTGTGTGCATATTCTCAGTTCAATGGTATGCAATGTTCCTAGTGTCGGAAGTGGTATGGCTGCACAGAATATGTCCACGGCACAGTACAGGTGGTATGCTGTTGCAGAGTTCTCAGGTTGTAACAGGCTGGTGAACAAAGTCTATCATATGTGAAAACCTTGGGTCGTCTGTGTTGTCGCCTCGGCCGCTGGAGCTCCTCATTGCTAGAAACACTTGGCACAGGTGAGGGGACAGCAGGCAGATCCTCAACACTGGTATCCTCCAGTTCTGGTAAGTTCTCCTCCTGATTTGTCGGCTTTTGTTTAATCTCTGGCTCAGGTTGCATGTTTTCCTCAGACTGGATGCATTCAGGTTCCTGAGGTGTGGTGCTGCACACAGGATTCAGTGTCTCAGGGAAAAACAGTCTGGATTGTTGCCGAGGTAACACTGGATAATACTCATCATCATCATCATCGTCGTCATCCTCTCCATCTGACTTTTCAGCTTCCTGAGCTCCTTCCACATTTCTTTGCCTTGGTCGTGGCTGTACTGAAGTTTCCAGTGGCAGGTGGTCACAAGGTAGAAGAAGATTACGATGTAAGATCCTGGATCTCCCTTTTCCTTTCTCGGGTCTGAGTTCATACACAGGAATATCTTTACTTACTTGGCGCACCACTGTGTGGACAGTATCCTCCCAGTGGTTTCGCAGTTTACCGGGACCGCCACGAGGTGTCAGATTTCTGACTAAAACACGATCACCTGGGTGTAAAACTGAGGTTTTCACCTTACTGTCATAAAGTCTCTTACTTCTCATGGCAGCCTTGTGAGCATTTTCCCTTGTGATTTCATATGCTTCTTCCATGCCCTGTTTCCACTTTTCCATGTAGCTGCGATGATTACCATCTCCGTGCACTGAGGGGAGGCTGAAAAGCATGTCAACTGGCAGTCGTGGAGAGCGCCCATACAACAAATGGAAGGGTGAGAAACCTGTAACTTCAGACCGAGTGCAGTTATATGCATAAACCAGTTTGTTCAGTGATTCTTTCCAGTTGGTCTTTTGTCTCTCTGTGAGCGTCTTTAACATCTGAAGTAGAGTGCGATTAAACCGCTCAACCTGCCCGTTCCCTTGGGGATGGTAGGGAGTAGTTCTTGAACCTGCGACTCCACAGTACTTTTTCAGTTGTGAGAACAGTTGGTTTTCAGATTCAGCACCCTGATCATGGTGTATTCTTGTTGGAAAGCCAAATCTCAATGCATAGTCATTAAAGATTTTGTCTGCAGCTGTTTTACCAGATTTGGAAGTTGTGGCGTATGCCTGGGCAAAACGGGTAAAATGGTCAATGACGATGCGAATGTATTCATAACCACCCTTGCACTTC
Organism: Synanceia verrucosa; assembly: GCA_029721515.1. Lineage (NCBI taxonomy): Eukaryota > Metazoa > Chordata > Actinopteri > Perciformes > Synanceiidae > Synanceia > Synanceia verrucosa. Next base: position 29,586,465 of record CM056549.1, read on the forward strand.
TCAAGATGTAAGAAATCGACAGAGACAAGTTCAAATGGATGAGTGGAGACTATGTTTGTTAGTGGTGCTCTTGTTTCACGACTTGGTTTTTTATGTTTCAGGCACACACATCTCTTTGTGACATAATCCTCGATCTCTCCTTGCATATGGGGCCAATAAAACCTGTCCCGAATCAGTGATGTAGTCCTCTCTACACCCTGATGACCCATTTCATCATGGAGTTCCTTTAACACTGTGCTTTTATGCTTCTCTGGAAGAATCAGCTGACTTCTATTTACAGTTTTCCTGTGCATCACTCCACTTTCATCAATTTCCAGCTTGTCCCATTCTCTGAGAAGACATGTCATCTGTGTACCAAGTCGTCTTAGTTCTGGGCCTGATGGCTTTGTTCCAGCAAGTTTGTACTGAATCACTGGTCCGATGGTGGGATCATTCCTTTGATCTTGTTTGATCTGGTCTGTTGTCAGCGGAATGAGGGGTATACCTTCATTTACTGCTGCACATTTGACTGAGACACCCATGGACCAAGACACACTGGATTTGTCCTGATTTTCCACTGCTTGTGTGGTTGCTCCAATGACATCATATGAGACTTCCTCTGAACACTCGTTCATGTATGCTTCCATGTCTGAAGGCATTCTGGACAGACTGTCTGCATCACTATTTTCCTTGCCAGGACGATATTTGATTGTGAAGTGGAAATCTGCCAGTTCTGCAACCCATCTGCAACCAGTAGCATTCAGTTTGGCAGTAGACAGTATATAGGTAAGTGGATTATTGTCACTGTATACGGTGAAGAATGGTGCGTAGTAGAGGTAATCCCGAAATTTCTCTGTGATAGCCCATTTGAGGGCTAAGAACTCTAACTTTCCCGAATGTAGATGATAATTTTTCTCCGCTACAGTTAGAGTACGTGAGCCATAAGCAATCACACGCAGCATTCCGTCCTGTCTTTGATACAATACTGCACCCAGTCCCTGGCTGGAAGCATCAGTGTGGAGGATAAAGGGTTGCGAAAACTCTGGGAAGCCTAGAACAGGAGGTTGAATGAGGCAGTCTATCAACTGTTCCAGAGTTGACTGATGCACATCCTTCCACTCAATGGGTGTGCTGGATGGGATTCCTCTGCCGTTTCTTTTTGTTTGCCACTTCCTGTTTGCTTTGTGAGGGGTCTCAGCCTGTGCAGGTGCTTTAAGTAGGTCATACAAGGGGCTGGCAATACGTGAAAAATCTTTGATATACTGCCGGTAATAACTCAACAGTCCCAAGATGGCTCTCAACTCACCAACAGTACCTGGCTGTTTATCTTTCAGGGCTGTAACTGCGACTGTATCAGCTGGGTCCATCCTACTTCCGTCAGCTGACACAATCCTGCCAAGATATCGTACTTCTGGTTCAAACAATTCACATTTTCGAGGTTTCAGTTTTATTCCATGTTCTCTTAAGCGCTGCAGCACCCTTCTGACATCACTGACATGATCTTCAAATGTTCTGCTGTACACAAGAATATCATCGAGATAGGGCACACATATCTCATCCCTCAAGCCATCCAAACACTCTTCCATGCAGCGCTGGAATGCTGCTGGCGCATTCATGAGCCCAAACGGGATTCTGATCCATTCATATAAACCCCAGGGGGTCACAAAAGCTGTTAAATGCCGACTGTCCTTGGCCATGAACCCCTGGTGGTATGCCTTACCCTGATCCAGCAGTGAAAAGAGGGTGTTTCCTCCCAAGTTGTCCATAATGTCCTGTACTCTGGGAATGGGATGGCAATCTGGGTGCGTTTTTCTGTTGAGCTCCCTGTAGTCAATACAGAAGCGCAGAGTGCCATCTTTTTTTCTTACACAGACGACACAGGGAAGAGTAGGAAGAAGTGGACTTCTCAACCCACCCTTGGGCTATCAAGTCTTGTAAGTAGTCTTTAATTTCCTTGTATAAGGGTTTTGGAACAGAGAGATATGTTCTTGACACTGGCTCGTGATCTTTAAGTAAGATGTTCATTTGCAGATTTTCTACACAGCCTATGTCATCATCAGACCTGGAGAATGACCCTGACTCCTCTCTCAACATCTGGCTAACTTTTTGTTTTTGCGGTTCATCAAGGTGAGCCAAATCAACAGGAGGATCCCACTGTTCATGAGCAGGGGTGCTTTTGCTGGAGCTCTGCGCCTGGACTTGGTGGATGGATGCAGTTGGTGCATGTTCTGTTTTAAAAATGTTGGCAGGATACACTGACCTGACAGACTGCACAGTTCCAATCACAGTCCTTCCTCCCAGTATGATGTCATGGCTTGTAGGGTTCTGCACACTGACAATAAATTTTGGGGTTGTGCCCGCCTTCACTGACACAAGAGTATCACAAAACTCTAGTCCTTCAGGCCACTGTAGGTTCTCATAAGGTTCAAAAATCAGAGTCTTATCTTCTCTCAAAGGTGGAGCTTGTATGCGGCACTCAACTAGCACAGAGCTACGTTTAGGCACACTGACTCTCTCATTTGCTGTCTTCACATTATGCTCATATGTCTGTCCCAAGCTCACTGCTTTAATAAGGGTTATTGCTTTGTTTTTCCTAAGATGAGGAAAAGCCATTTTCACTGCCTTCACGAGTTTTTCTTTGTCTCCATGTTGTTCCTTGTCCTGCAAACTGTCCAATACAAGGTGTTCGATGACATTAAAACCTATGATAGGACACTGTTGCTGGTCTCCTTTTAGCACTAGTATAGGTATTATCAACTCACTATCATTAGCAGCCAGCTTAAAGGATACTTCAAGCCAACCAACATATGGCATTTCTGTCCCATTGGCGGCTTCAATTTGTAGGGGATCAAGTGGGTCAATGAGCTCTGCAACGTCTCTTAGTGGCACATCAGGTAAGTGGCTAGCTTTCCACGCTTCATCTGTAGCACAAACTTGTGAGCCTGTATCCCAGAGTGCCTGAACCTTCTCTTTGTGTAGGTAACATCGGATGATACACTTTTTCCCTACTAACTCCCTTACTGTAGGTGTTTTCTCAGGCTCACCATTTTCTTGTTGCTTGACTCTCTCATTTGACTTTGTTGTCTGCTTCTTTGCACTTGAACATATACGTGGTTTACAGGTTTTTTTATGTGTAGGCCAGTGAGCTTCCTGGCATTCTTTTGAGCAGTATAGTGTAGTCTTGCAAACTGAACAACATTTCAGTGTCTCTCCTGTGTTTTCTTTTTCACAACTTGCACAAAATTGGGACTTAATTGTGTTACTGGTTACTCCATGCCCAGCAGGAGCAACCCCTCTTAGTTTAAAGGGCTCTTCCTTGCTGGGTCTACTGGTCTCTGTGCTCTGCAGCCTGCTCTGAAATGTTCACTGCTTCCACACTTGAAGCAATGCTGACAGTATTCTTCACCTGCTTGGACACAAGCTGAACACCTCGAGCGGGGGCGGGGTACTGGATAATATCGCTGAGGTGCAAACCTTTGTTGGAATTGAGCCGTTCCTCTCATCCGTCCAGAGTCAAAGCCCTGCTGGTACTCCTGCACTGCTGTAGGTGACTGCTGGTGGTAAAATGGTATGATGTTTGATTCAATCTGATATGGTAAGGGCTGTGGATGTGGAAACATTGGATAGGGGTTAGAAACATTTGCTGGCTCTGTGCTTGGTGGGGGATACTGTGGGGTTGCGGGTGTGGACTTTTGGACGGCTTCCCTTATTTGGGAAACCTCAGCTCTCAAATCTTTAAGGAGCACCATATCAGAGCGCATTTCTTTAATCTCAGATAGCAGATCAGGGGTCAAAGTGCCAGTTCTTTGCTGGGTGGTGCTTTTCCTCTCAGCTGGATCTTCACTTGACTGGACTGTACTCACATTAGTTACTCGTGATGGAGCGGCATGTTTCTTTTGTCCTGTCTCTCTTTCTCATTGGCGCAGGCAATGTTCAGTTTCTCCAGCAGCAGCTCATCTGAAGTGTTTGTCTGCAGGAGGTAAGGCTGCAGGTCACTTTTAATATTGTCATTTTGCAGACCAGTTAAGACAGTGTGCATGAAAAGACTCTGGACTAATGCTGGGTCATATTTTAAACTTGAATCTGCTTCCTGAGATGCGAAAAGAATCTTCTGTCTCAAGTCCATTGCCCTAATCAGGAAATTCTGGGGGGTTTCTTTACTGCTCTGCACTTCAGAAGTAAGTTGTTTATATAATTCTGTGGCACCTCTTTCCTGATAATGACATCTCAGGATTCTGCGAAGGGCAGGCAGTGTCAGTCTCTCTTTGCCTTCGAGGTAGCTTCGTAGCTGCAGGCCTGGTGTGATGGCGCGGATAACAGCATCAATAATCTCTGACTCTGGGTAGTCCTTGCTAAGTCCACTTTCAATTTGTCTGGCCAGGCTAGAAAAAGTGAGCCTATCTTTTTGTCCTGGCTCGCCTATTTGGCCTGATATCTTAAAGTCTTTGCGCCACCGTTGCCATTAGGGGGGGCTGGGGGCGTGGTTTTTACTGGGGTACTGGACATTACAGGGTTTGGGTTCACAAGTCCATGCAAGGCATTCTCTTTTCCTTGTAATGACAACCTCAGTGCCTCTACCCCTTTCTGGAGGTTTTCTTGTTCATCAGCTTGACTATGGTTTTCACTTTCAATCAGGTTTGTTGTCATTTGAATTTTTTCTATCACATCTCGAACATTAAGGAGATCTGACATGCCCTCATCTTCTAGGGTGGCCATCTCTTCCCGTTCAATATGCTTTATGATGTCAGCAATTAATTGACTGCGAGTTTTACTGGTCACATTTTCTTTTGCTGGTCCTGATATCTGAAGTACGTTGCATACTTTAATCAGTTGCTCTACTGTCAGTGTGTACAGAGCTCCTTTAATCTCCAGCTGCAGAATCTCAAATTCAGACTCCATTTTATCAGAATTGGACAGAAATAGTAAGACAAGGGTTTTTGGACTTTAAAGGCCCCCTGCTGCTCCCTAGTGGTCACTTTTGCTCACTTCAGGATACAAGTCGCCAGTATTGGTCTGAAGACCGCCTTGTCGGCCTTCCTGGGGGGGGTCCTTTCTCTGATGCCTGGGTAATTTGGAGGGATGATCGACGAGAAGGTTCCACTACAGCTCAGGAATGGTCCTCCAGCCAAGCATCCCAGCGGTGCCTCCAAATGTTGCGCCCTTCAACAAGGGGAATAATGGTGAGAGAGAGACGAGGAAATACACACGAAGCAGCTCTTGCGCTCACTCTTTAGTAATGAATGAGGAAGCAGAGCGCGATTCCCTCTACCGGAGCCCCGAGACATTGCCAACAGATCACAGAGCAATCAAACCACTGTGCACTTTTCTCTGTGTTCGTCTGTGTGTTTTACCAGCTGTATATCTTAAAGATCACTAATTTTATAGCTGACTAATGAACAGGATGTATTAACTGTAATGAAGATGAACAAAATGAACCTTATTTAAATCAAAACTTTTTACCTAGAGTTGAATTATTATGAATTGCTTTGTCCTGTCACACAACAACCTGTCACATGTACATATATATATATATATATGTACACACACACACACACATACATACATGCATGTATACACACACACACACACACACACACATATATATATATATATATATATATATATATATATATATATATATATATATATAGTCTGTAATGGACTGCTGATATCGGCTGGCCAATATAATCCGACACTCATTTTTTGCTGATATCAGATTGATATCTGAAATCAATATCGGATTGGGACACCCCTATTCCACACCCTAGACATGTGGAACAAGTCAAAGGTAAAACTCTACAAATGAAGTGCTTAACTCAGGTTGGATTCAAAAGCAGAACAATCACTTTACGTTCATAGCAGATTTCTTTATTAAGATTTAAGTCTGTTACTTGCAATTATTATTATTTTTTTAAAAAAAAAATAATTGTGGGAGAAACTGGAGCATCTGGAGAAAACCCACTGAAGCTCCATCACTGAGGCTCCGTCACTGAAGCTCTGTCACTGAAGCTCCAGAAGCGCTTACTGTTGAATCGCTGCGATAAAACTATGTGACAGAGCTTGCCTGGGTGTGATTCTCCTCTCAGCATCCATATCTAGCAACCGATGCATCATGTTTAAAAATCCCAGCTTGTCATCCATCCTGTTGCTTTCCGCTGAGTGAGTATTTACTGCCGTTTCCAAATTTGTGGCAGGGTTGAGAAACCACTCTGGAGCTTCTGGCTGCACATCAGTTGTGTCCTCGTACTCCTCCGGTGACTTCAGTCTCCATCCTGGATTTCCTGAGCCCCGGTCCCGGATGAAATACTCCCTGGTGTTCATCCCAGCATTCAGCAGGTAGTCTGATGGCTGACCCAGTGCATCACAGACAACTTTCATGGTGTCGTAGGTGGTGTTTCCAGGGAAGAGGGGTGTACCAAAGAAGAGGAACGCCAAGACACATCCCAGTGACCACATATCCATGGCTTCAGACAATGGAAGTCCCAACATGACCTCTGGAGCTCGGTATGCAAAAATTTGCAGCTCCATTCCAACCTTTACTTCAGAGGCTCTCACAGCCAAACCGAAGTCAATTAGCTTCACCTTGAAGGGCTGATCCTGGTGGTTGACCAGCATAACATTGTCAGGTTTCAGGTCTGTGTGAATGACACCAAGACTCTTTAGGGCTTCCAAAGCTACAAGCAGCTGACGTGTGACTGTGCTGATTTCATTCAGAGACAGTGGTGTCCGTGTCTTCTTCACAAAGTCCAAAAGGCTCCTGTCCAGCATCTCAAAGGCGACACAAAACTTGTCTTGGTGCATGAAATTGTCTATGAATTTGACCACGTTGGCTTTGTCTGGGTTCAGTGTCTTGATTTCTTGAAGCATCTTCACTTCTGCGATGTAATCTTCAATGTCCATGATGATCTTGATGGCCACCTTCTCTGACGATTTTGTGTCGACACACATGAAAACTTGACCAAAACCTCCCTCTCCAAGGATGTCAACTACATGGTACTCTGTAGACTTGTTGCAAATTATGTCATCAGTACTTGAGTCTCCATCACTTGAGTCATCTGAATCACACAGAGGACTCACAGCCATCAGCTCCCAGGCAGCTTCTGCATAAGAGCTGGTGTCCAAGTCATTTTCCAGGTGAGTCATTGTGATAAACTTGTGTTTCAGGGCTTGCCTGGGCGTGATCCTTTTGTTAGCATCCTGATGAAGTAACCGTTTAAGGAGGTCTATGAACACCATCCTGTCTTTGACTTCAGCATTGCCGCCTTCTTCTGAGACATACTCTATTGCCTCTTCCAAACTTCTGACAGGGTTGACAAACCACTCTGGAGTTTGTGGCTGGATACCGGTTGTGTCCTCATACTCCTCCGGTGTCTTCAGTCTCCATCCTGGATTTCCTGAGCCCTGCTCCTGGATGAAATAGTCCCTGGTGTTCATCCCAGCATCCAGCAGGTGGTCTGCTGGCTGACCCAACACATCACAAACAGCTTTCAATGTGCCGTAGGTGGTGTTTCCAGGGAAGAGGGTTGTACCAAAGAACAGGAACGCCAAGACACATCCCAGTGACCACATATCCATTGCTTCAGATAAGGGAAGACCCAACATGACCTCTGGAGCTCTGTATGAAAGAGGTTGCAGCTCCATTCCAACCTTTGCTTCAGAGGCTTTCACAGCCAAACCGAAGTCAGTTAGGTTTAGCTTGAAGGGCTGATCCTGGTGGTTGACCAGCATGACACTGTCAGGTTTCAGGTTTGTGTGAACGATGCCACGACTCTTTAGGGCTTCCAAAGCTACAAGCAGCTGATGTGTGATCGGGCGGATTTCATTTAGAGACAGTGGTGTCCGTGTCTCCCCCATAAACTCCCAAAGGCTCCTGTCCAGCATCTCGAAGGCGATGCAAAACATGTCTTCGCACGTGAAACTCTCTATGAATTTGACCAGGTTTGTGTTCTCTGGGTCAAGCTCCATGATTTCCTGAAGCATTTCCACTTCTGTGATGTGCTCTCCAAAGTGGATCTTTACAGCTGCAGACTTGGCTGTTCTCAAGCTGATACACTTGGCAACTATGCCGTAAGAGCCTTGGCCAACTACTTCCAATACAAGGTATCGGTCAGTCTTGCTGCAGAGAACATTGTGCTTTTGCAACTCAGGCATTAATCTACTGTTGTTTGGAGACATTTTTCCTGAGCAGACAAACACTTCAAACTATTTTAAAAAGTTTTGAAGATTTTAAGGCTAAGCTAGACTACAGCAATATTTGGTTGCTTGCTGATTGTGTGCTCCCTTGAAGGCTGGTTAACCAGATATGAAGGTCAGAAGCGAGACCACACTCACATTAAAGTCAGACCCCACGCATCAAAGGCAGATTAGATTTCCATGGTGTCATCATGACACTGATATTCGAATTAGCTTTATTGGCACGGTTTACTGCACATTACTGACGTCATAAAATCATCTTCAATTTACGGTTACTTACTGTCTGCAAAGCACATCAGTCTTCAAGGTGGCTGCCTGGGAGAAGGAGGTGAATAACGGTTGATAGCTGTGTCTGGAGGCTGGTTGTCAGGGGGCTGCTGCTGCTAGCTTGGTCCACCTCAGTAACGAACGGCTCCAGGGACACAGTGCTCCTATGAACGCTAGCATAGCCTAGCCTAGCCTAGCCTAGCATAGCATAGCATAGCCAGTACACCTAGACAGTCTATGGCCGCCAACTATTGTCCCCAGTGTGAAAGATTTCCAACAAAGTTCACGTCACATCACCCACTTCAAATTCACTTTAAATTTACCCACGTTTAGCCTGGAGCATCACTCTCACGGACGCTGACTCAGCACCACAGGTCTGCACTTTCTTCTTCTACGGTTATTGTCGACAAGGTCCTGGTTGTACAATAAAATATACATTAAAAATAAAACGAATCACTGACTATAACATCAACACATCCATTCATTCTTCCTCAGATGGTTTTTAATACAATCTTCTTACAATTCCAGACATTTTAAAGCCTTGACTAAGCAAAAGTAAATGTAAATGACTTTTTAATGACCAACAGCTTCCCTGCAAATCCTAATGGCTTGTTGAATTAGATACATGTTTTCTGTTTGTTTTCAGTTTTCTGACAAAAAACTGACTGTACAGTCTATGAACTATTAACTAAGAACTACTAGAGTTGGAGTGTTTCATCGGGCTCTTTAGGGGCTCACATAATTGGACAGGTCTCCCTTCTGGCTCCAGTCTAAGAGGAAAGAATAAACAAGTTACCATCATCACACAGAAATCATTTCAAAATAAAGACAGAAAAATGATGATTAAACACTTTGATCTTTAGATGGAAAAACACTAAAAAACAGCCTCCAAGACGAAGTTTTAAAGGACATCATATGGTAGGCTTTGTGTTGCAGTGCCCACCTTGCGATATGGAGATAGAATTGTCTCAAAAAGATTAATAGAATGAAAAGATGATATATATAAATATACATACATTTATAAATATCCAAATACAAATATAAAAACGTGACATTTAAATAAATAAACAAATTTGTATAAATACATGTGCATTTGTAAATATATTTTTGAGATTTGAAAATAAATATGCTTGACTTTGTATGTGGAATCTGCATTTGTGGATCACTTTTTTTGCATTTGTGGACCTCTTTTTGCTTTTCTCTCGATGACGTAATTTTGAGGCATTCCTACCGCACACCACGATTCACAAATAATAAATAATACTGAATTTGAATACAAATACACCCTCCACTGAACAACCAGCAGATGGCAGTGTTGTGCAGCTAGCGCCCCTCACTGTTCTGGCAGTTCAGTCATGGTATCAAGTTCTGGCCCAATTAATGAATTGACTGATACACTGAACAAAAATATAAACGCAACACTTTTGTTTTTGCTCCCATTTTTTACGAGATTAACTCAAAGATCTAAAACGTTTTCCACATACACAATATCACCATTTCTCTCAAATATTGTCCACAAACCAGTCTAAATCTGTGATAGTGAGCACTTCTCCTTTGCTGAGATAATCCATCCCACCTCACAGGTGTGCCATATCAAGATGCTGATTAGACACCATGATTAGTGCACAGGTGTGCCTTAGACTGCCCACAATAAAATGCCACTCTGAAAGGTGCAGTTTTATTACACAGCATAATGCCACAGATGTCGCAAGATTTGAGTGAGTGTCCAGTTGGCATGCTGACAGCAGGAATGTCAACCAGAGCTGTTGCTTGTGTATTGAATGTTCATTTCTCTACCATAAGCCGTCTCCAAAGGCGTTTCAGAGAATTTGGCAGTACATCCAACCAGCCTCACAATTGCAGACCACGTGTAACCACACCAGCCCAGGACCTCCACATCCAGCATGTTCACCTCCACGATCGTCTGAGACCAGCCACTCGGACAGCTGCTGAAACAATTGGCATAACCAAAGAATTTCTGCACAAACTGTCAGAAACCGTCTCAGGGAAGATCATCTGCATGCTCGTCATCCTCATCGGGGTCTCGACCTGACTCCAGTTCGTCGTCGTAACCGACTTAAGTGGGCAAATGCTCACATTCCATTCGTCTGGCACGTTGGAGAGGTGTTCTCTTCTCTGGATGAATCCTGGTTTACACTGTTCAGGGCAGATGGCAGACAGCGTGTGTGGCGTGGTGTGGGTGAGCGGTTTTCTGATGTCAGTGTTGTGGATCGAGTGGCCCATGGTGGCGGTGGGGTTATGGTATGGGCAGGCATCTGTTATGGACGAAGAACACAGGTGCATTTTATTGATGGCATTTTGAATGCACAGAGATACGGTGACGAGATCCTGAGGCCCATTGTTGTGCCATACATCCAAGAACATCACCTCATGTTGCAGCAGGATAATGCACGGCCCCATGTTGCAAGGACCTGTACACAGAGAGAACAAAACTCCACACAGAAAGGCCCCGGGCCCAGGATTTGAAGCCAGTAGCTTCTTGCTGTGAGGCGACAGTGCTAACCAGTACACCATAAGTACTTCAAATTTTCACAAATACATTGTTCATCAAATGTATCTATCTTATGACTAGAATGCCCTCCATCAGGTGAAATACTGAGTTGATACTGATTTTAAATTGGATGCTGGTGTTTTAACAGGTACATTGTTGGAGTCACATCAGTAAATAAAATCTACTGAACACCTGGTGGTGCCCTCATCCCACAAATCAGAAACCATCATTCAGCGTTTTCCCTAACAAATCATTCATTTCATTCATTTACACTTATTACACTCCACAATAAGCATGCATAGGCTACTTTAAGACATCATTTGTCACTCTCCTGACTTGCTTTATGAAATCTGCAGTGAGTTAATTCCAGAAATAATGGAAGAAGCTCGAGATGATGAGCTGTAATTTGGAAGACTTATGCAAACAAATAGGTACCAAGCATTACCTTTATTTGTTGATGAATTATTTGAAACTCTTCTTCTCAAGGTAAGAAATGATTACTGCTGCCTTCCTCCTCACCAGGTGATGTGAATGTTGTTTGTAAAGGACAGAGGATGTCACACCCTGTTCAGATGGTAAAGCCCTCTGAGGATAATTTGTAATTTGGGGTATTGAGCTGTACAAGTAAAAGTGACTTGATTTGACTCATCTAACTCTCTGCATGAGAAGCTATTCAGTGCATCACTGCACCAAAAGAAATCCAGACAAAGACCAGCAATAAACATATTCATTCCTCCTAAATACACACAAAACTACTCCTTCTCACACATTTTGAACTTGCCTGCTCCTTTAGTTGCCATAATTTATGGACTTACTTCGGTTGTACATATAAAACACTATACACACACACACACACACACAATTTCAAGTGTATGGACGCAGTGCCCTGTTAGGAGACCTAGTCAGCAAGCTTCTACAGAAAGTCCTGGTGACTATACTGCAGCTGACTACTGGGGGTCCTAACCCAGTCTCACTAACAGCTTTAATACACCTCAAATTATGCACCAAAACCACCCCAAAAGTAACACTCACACTCTTCAGAGTTTTCTTTTAACTCTTGAAGAAAGACCCAGCCCACAAAATTTAAACCCAACACGTGTATTTTATTCTCTTTTCCCTCTTTTCTGCGCATGATATTCTTAGGTGAGAACTTCAACCTCCCCTTTCTCATTTCTCTTATTCTCTTATTTCTCTTTTACCATTAATATGATATGTATTGACTCACTTAAGACTAAGCATCATCTACACCAGACATCATTTTAGTTATACTCAATATGCACAATTCTATTGAAAAGGTTTGTGCTTACCTTTTGAGCTTTTCAGGCGCCTGTGATGTCTGGGTAGATGAGGGTAATGTTGTGATACTCCGGACTCCTTTAACCTTTTGAGAAAAACACATTTGATTCATTTTTGTTCTCAAAGCAGCTTTACTTTACCCTTCTCAAGTTCCCTTTAACTTGTAGCTTTAACTGATTTCTGCTAAATGTTCAGTCAACATTGAAGATACTGCACACTATCTTCCCCATATTTTCTCTTCATGGCCTCCGCAATAGGCCCTGCTGGTACCTCAGCAGTAGGCCCGCTTGGTTGTTTGTTCCCCATAACCCCTTTTGTTTTTTTTTTTACTTGTTGTTTTACTTGTACTTCTGTACTTTAATTTTTATATTTTACTTTACTATATTACCTTTTTTTTTTTTTTTATAGAGCTCTTATCTTTTACTGTGAAAGCGTCTTATATCTGTGCTCCTGCCCTGGTCTGGCTCTGACAGAAACCTGCGTTCTAGTTTGGACTTACAGACCAGAAAACTATTACTTTTAACCCGTGTTCTTGCTAAAGCTCACACTCAATTTTAACAGTGTTCTTGCTAAAGCTCACACTCAATTTTAACAGTGTTCTTGCTAAAGTTCACACTCAATTTTAACAGTGTTCTTGCTAAAAAAGCTCACACTCAATTTTTACAGTGTTCTTGCTAAAAAAGCTCACACTCAGTTTTTACAGTGTTCTTGCTAAAAAAGCTCACACTCAATTTTTACAGTGTTCTTGCTAAAAAAGCTCACACTCAATTTTAACAGTGTTCTTGCTAAAAAAGCTCACACTCAATTTTAACAGTGTTCTTGCTAAAAAAGCTCACACTCAATTTTAACAGTGTTCTTGCTAAAAAAGCTCACACTCAATTTTAACAGTGTTCTTGCTAAAAAAGCTCACACTCAATTTTTACAGTGTTCTTGCTAAAAAAGCTCACACTCAGTTTTTACAGTGTTCTTGCTAAAAAAGCTCACACTCAATTTTTACAGTGTTCTTGCTAAAAAGCTCACACCTTATGTGTTCTTGCTTTGGCTTCAGGCCAAAAGCTCACACTCTTACGTGCAAAACTCACAGAAATAACAAAATAATAAAAAGAACAAAAAAAAAGAAAAAAAACACCTGTTCTTTTTTTTGCCGTCTTCGAGTCCTGGACTCGGTATTCAACACTTATTGTAGATAGACGCAATTCTATTCCACAGTTATCTTCAGAGAAACAGAGGTGATTTAGTTTGTATTGTAAATTGTATAAATTAGTCCCACAGTTACCTCTTTCTTAGGAGCAACAATACTGGACCTCAGAATCAGGAAGAGATGATAATAAATGGAATGTAAACCATCTCACCAAATGTTGTCCTTGTGCAAATCGTAGCAGAGTCAGTCACACGCCCCAGGACGCCGGGTCCTCATCCTCGGATTTTCGTGAGGAGAGAACGGGTTCGTCAACCCAGGTCAAAAAATCAGCCCCTCAATGACCCGGGGGTCCGGACGGACTCTCGAACGATCCCAAAATTCTGACACCAAAACTGTTGTGGAAATATTCTGTCAGGATGGTCTAGTATCCACAGGGTTCTTTAATTACACAAGGAATGAGTAACTTCACTGATTCAGTTGCCCAAAAGAGTTGCTTTTAATATCTGTCTGCAGAACACAGATGAGAATTCAGACACACAGCGCAGAGCTTTGTGAGTGAATGCCCATGCAGAGTAATAGAAGAGGGTGTATTTAACAGCCACAGTAATCAGGAGACACAGACACATTGTCAAGGACTTCAACACAGAATGAGTTGGCAGCGCCAAGACCTGGGCTTATCAGTCCAGGGCAGAGTGACATAATGTGCCGTTGTCTTCAGAAATGCATACTTTGATTGTATCAGCATGAGTTCACACATAACAACTTATACAATCAGGCATGAGTTCATACATAACAGCTTCTGACACATTCTGCTAAATTTCCATCACACGGGCATGTCTGCGTGGTGAAAGCACATCTCGGAATAGGAATTTTCACACATTTTTGAAATGTTGTAAAGATTTGAAAAATGTAATATATGAAGTTCTTTTTTCCATATTTTACTTCTTATTATGTGTATCCAACATACTGTGGTGATATTTTTACATTATGTTTTTTTTTTTTATTATTATTTTATTAGGGTTTTACTTGGAACTGGATAATGAAAATTACAGATAGTAAAACTATAAGATATTTATACCTGTTTTCAGATACTTTATACAAAATGTTATAAATTATATATAACTATGTGAACTTTGCATGTCTTTTTCTTTGATCCGTTACCGGCGGCCATCTTACTTGCACTAAATATTGTAAAAAGCCATCCTGAGCACATGGTTACATAACATTTAGGCTTACAAGTATACACAAATATTAATTAACATAAATGTATGTACTGATTAAGAGTGGGTGTCAGAATTAGTAAGATTTATTTCCCTTTTGGAATTTATCAGACCCTGGCTCATGCATATAGTGGTGGCTTCCTCATACTCCACAGAACCTGTTAATCCTTTTATCCTTCAACATATTTTTTAATTCTCTTTTTTAGTTCACAAAGTCTGATGTAGAAAGTAGTGGTTACTTTAGACCCCATGGGTCTTGGAATGTAGCTTCCTCAGCCCAACATTTTCATCAATATATGCATGTATGTGTGTGTATGTTGCGCCCTTCAACAAGGGGAATAATGGTGAGAGAGAGACGAGGAAATACACACGAAGCAGCTCTTGCGCTCACTCTTTAGTAATGAATGAGGAAGCAGAGCGCGATTCCCTCTACCGGAGCCCCGAGACATTGCCAACAGATCACAGAGCAATCAAACCAATCTGCACTCTTCTCTGTGTTCGTCTGTGTTTTACCAGCTGTATATCTTAAAGATCACTAATTTTATAGCTGACTAATGAACAGGATGTATTAACTGTAATGAAGATGAACAAAATGAACCTTATTTAAATCAAAACTTTTTACCTAGAGTTGAATTATTATGAATTGCTTTGTCCTGTCACACAACAACCTGTCACATACTCCCCCTCAAAAATAGATGTTGTCCCCAACATCTTAACATCCGACTTCTAGTGCAAATAAGGGGTGTCATGCTGCGTATCATCGATAAACACTTAAGGGACAATTTTACAGTGATTCTGCTGCTACATATGACCCTATATAGTGCAATAGTACAGACTGGAACTCTTGTCATACATTCTCTTAGTGCAATACTACAGACTGGAACTCTTTTCATACATTCCTTCATTTGAGTTCATACTCAGTGCCCCTGTATTTTTTTTCAGTCCAGTTTGATCAATAGTGTCCATTTAGCCGCAAACCGGTTTCAAACAGTCCTCTGATAGTCCATCACTGCCATTTTAAACAGTTCTGTTTGTGCAGCATGTCCAACTCAGCAATACTCTCCTTTAGCACAGGTTCATGAATGTGATGTGACTGGTTGGAAAGTGTCACAAAAAAAAAGTGTAACCACAGTCCATCATATGTTCAACAGTCCATTTTTGTGTGTGTGATGTGTTCAACAGTCCATTTGTGTGTGCATATTCTCAGTTCAATGGTATGCAATGTTCCTAGTGTCGGAAGTGGTATGGCTGCACAGAATATGTCCACGGCACAGTACAGGTGGTATGCTGTTGCAGAGTTCTCAGGTTGTAACAGGCTGGTGAACCAAGTCTATCATATGTGAAAACCTTGGGTCATCTGTGTTGTCGCCTCGGCCGCTGGAGCTCCTCATTGCTAGAAACACTTGGCACAGGTGAGGGGACAGCAGGCAGATCCTCAACACTGGTATCCTCCAGTTCTGGTAAGTTCTCCTCCTGATTTGTCGGCTTTTGTTTAATCTCTGGCTCAGGTTGCATGTTTTCCTCAGATTGGATGCATTCAGGTTCCTGAGGTGTGGTGCTGCACACAGGATTCAGTGTCTCAGGGAAAAACAGTCTGGATTGTTGCCGAGGTAACACTGGATAATACTCATCATCATCATCATCGTCGTCATCCTCTCCATCTGACTTTTCAGCTTCCTGAGCTCCTTCCACATTTCTTTGCCTTGGTCGTGGCTGTACTGAAGTTTCCAGTGGCAGGTGGTCACAAGGTAGAAGAAGATTACGATGTAAGATCCTGGATCTCCCTTTTCCTTTCTCGGGTCTGAGTTCATACACAGGAATATCTTTACTTACTTGGCGTACCACTGTGTGGACAGTATCCTCCCAGTGGTTTCACAGTTTACCGGGACCGCCACGAGGTGTCAGATTTCTGACTAAAACACGATCACCTGGGTGTAAAACTGAGGTTTTCACCTTACTGTCATAAAGTCTCTTACTTCTCATGGCAGCCTTGTGAGCATTTTCCCTTGTGATTTCATATCCATTCCAGTTGGTCTTTTGTCTCTCTGTGAGCGTCTTTAACATCTGAAGTAGAGTGCGATTAAACCGCTCAACCTGCCCGTTCCCTTGAGGATGGCAGGGAGTAGTTCTTGAACCTGCGACTCCACAGTACTTTTTCAGTTGTGAGAACAGTTGGTTTTCAAATTCAGCACCCTGATCATGGTGTATTCTTGTTGGAAAGCCAAATCTCAATGCATAGTCATTAAAGATTTTGTCTGCAGCTGTTTTACCAGATTTGGAAGTTGTGGCGTATGCCTGGGCAAAACGGGTAAAATGGTCAATGACGATGAGAATGTATTCGTAACCACCCTTGCACTTCTCAAGATGTAAGAAATCGACAGAGACAAGTTCAAATGGATGAGTGGAGACTATGTTTGTTAGTGGTGCTCTTGTTTCACGACTTGGTTTTTTATGTTTCAGGCACACACATCTCTTTGTGACATAATCCTCGATCTCTCCTTGCATATGGGGCCAATAAAACCTGTCCCGAATCAGTGATGTAGTCCTCTCTACACCTTGATGACCCATGTCATCATGGAGTTCCTTTAACACTGTGCTTTTATGCTTCTCTGGAAGCACCAGCTGACTTCTGTTTACAGTTTTCCTGTGCATCACTCCACTGTCATCAATCTCCAGCTTGTCCCATTCTCTGAGAAGACATGTCATCTGTGTACCAAGTCGTCTTAGTTCTGGGCCTGATGGCTTTGTTCCAGCAAGTTTGTACTGAATCACTGGTCCGATGGTGGGATCATTCCTTTGATCTTGTTTGATCTGGTCTGTTGTCAGCGGAATGAGGGGTATACCTTCATTTACTGCTGCACATTTGACTGAGACACCCATGGACCAAGACACACTGGATTTGTCCTGATTTTCCACTGCTTGTGTGGTTGCTCCAATGACATCATATGAGACTTCCTCTGAACACTCGTTCATGTATGCTTCCATGTCTGAAGGCATTCTGGACAGACTGTCTGCATCACTATTTTCCTTGCCAGGACGATATTTGATTGTGAAGTGGAAATCTGCCAGTTCTGCAACCCATCTGCAACCAGTAGCATTCAGTTTGGCAGTAGACAGTATATAGGTAAGTGGATTATTGTCACTGTATACGGTGAAGAATGGTGCGTAGTAGAGGTAATCCCGAAATTTCTCTGTGATAGCCCATTTGAGGGCTAAGAACTCTAACTTTCCCGAATGTAGATGATAATTTTTCTCCGCTACAGTTAGAGTACGTGAGCCATAAGCAATCACACGCAGCATTCCGTCCTGTCTTTGATACAATACTGCACCCAGTCCCTGGCTGGAAGCATCAGTGTGGAGGATAAAGGGTTGCGAAAACTCTGGGAAGCCTAGAACAGGAGGTTGAATGAGGCAGTCTATCAACTGTTCCAGAGTTGACTGATGCACATCCTTCCACTCAATGGGTGTGCTGGATGGGATTCCTGTGCCGTTTCTTTTTGTTTGCCACTTCCTGTTTGCTTTGTGAGGGGTCTCAGCCTGTGCAGGTGCTTTAAGTAGGTCATACAAGGGGCTGGCAATACGTGAAAAATCTTTGATATACTGCCGGTAATAACTCAACAGTCCCAAGATGGCTCTCAACTCACCAACAGTACCTGGCTGTTTATCTTTCAGGGCTGTGACTGCGACTGTATCAGCTGGGTCCATCCTACTTCCGTCAGCTGACACAATCCTGCCAAGATATCGTACTTCTGGTTTAAACAATTCACATTTTCGAGGTTTCAGTTTTATTCCATGTTCTCTTAAGCGCTGCAGCACCCTTCTGACATCACTGACATGATCTTCAAATGTTCTGCTGTACACAAGAATATCATCGAGATAGGGCACACATATCTCATCCCTTAAGCCATCCAAACACTCTTCCATGCAGCGCTGGAATGCTGCTGGCGCATTCATGAGCCCAAACGGGATTCTGATCCATTCATATAAACCCCAGGGGGTCACAAAAGCTGTTAAATGCCGACTGTCCTTGGCCATGAACCCCTGGTGGTATGCCTTACCCTGATCCAGCAGTGAAAAGAGGGTGTTTCCTCCCAAGTTGTCCATAATGTCCTGTACTCTGGGAATGGGATGGCAATCTGGGTGCGTTTTTCTGCTGAGCTCCCTGTAGTCAATACAGAAGCGCAGAGTGCCATCTTTTTTTCTTACACAGACGACAGGGGAAGAGTAGGAAGAAGTGGACTTCTCAACCCACCCTTGGGCTATCAAGTCTTGTAAGTAGTCTTTAATTTCCTTGTATAAGGGTTTTGGAACAGAGAGATATGTTCTTGACACTGGCTCGTGATCTTTAAGTAAGATGTTCATTTGCAGATTTTCTACACAGCCTATGTCATCATCAGACCTGGAGAATGACCCTGACTCCTCTCTCAACATCTGGCTAACTTTTTGTTTTTGCGGTTCATCAAGGTGAGCCAAATCAACAGGAGGATCCCACTGTTCATGAGCAGGGGTGCTTTTGCTGGAGCTCTGCGCCTGGACATGGTGGATGGATGCAGTTGGTGCATGTTCTGTTTTAAAAATGTTGGCAGGATACACTGACCTGACAGACTGCACAGTTCCAATCACAGTCCTTCCTCCCAGTATGATGTCATGGCTTGTAGGGTTCTGCACACTGACAATAAATTTTGGGGTTGTGCCCGCCTTCACTGACACAAGAGTATCACAAAACTCTAGTCCTTCAGGCCACTGTAGGTTCTCATAAGGTTCAAAAATCAGAGTCTTATCTTCTCTCAAAGGTGGAGCTTGTATGCGGCACTCAACTAGCACAGAGCTACGTTTAGGCACACTGACTCTCTCATTTGCTGTCTTCACATTATGCTCATATGTCTGTCCCAAGCTCACTGCTTTAATAAGGGTTATTGCTTTGTTTTTCCTAAGATGAGGAAAAGCCATTTTCACTGCCTTCACGAGTTTTTCTTTGTCTCCATGTTGTTCCTTGTCCTGCAAACTGTCCAATACAAGGTGTTCGATGACATTAAAACCTATGATAGGACACTGTTGCTGGTCTCCTTTTAGCACTAGTATGGGTATTATCAACTCACTATCATTAGCAGCCAGCTTAAAGGATACTTCAAGCCAACCAACATATGGCATTTCTGTCCCATTGGCGGCTTCAATTTGTAGGGGATCAAGTGGGTCAATGAGCTCTGCAACGTCTCTTAGTGGCACATCAGGTAAGTGGCTAGCTTTCCACGCTTCATCTGTAGCACAAACTTGTGAGCCTGTATCCCAGAGTGCCTGAACCTTCTCTTTGTGTAGGTAACATCGGATGATACACTTTTTCCCTACTAACTCCCTTACTGTAGGTGTTTTCTCAGGCTCACCATTTTCTTGTTGCTTGACTCTCTCATTTGACTTTGTTGTCTGCTTCTTAGCACTTGAACATATACGTGGTTTACAGGTTTTTTTATGTGTAGGCCAGTGAGCTTCCTGGCATTCTTTTGAGCAGTATAGTGTAGTCTTGCAAACTGAACAACATTTCAGTGTCTCTCCTGTGTTTTCTTTTTCACAACTTGCACAAAATTGGGACTTAATTGTGTTACTGGTTACTCCATGCCCAGCAGGAGCAACCCCTCTTAGTTTAAAGGGCTCTTCCTTGCTGGTTCTACTGGTCTCTGTGCTCTGCAGCCTGCTCTGAAATGTTCACTGCTTCCACACTTGAAGCAATGCTGACAGTATTCTTCACCTGCTTGGACACAAGCTGAACACCTCGAGCGGGGGCGGGGTACTGGATAATATCGCTGAGGTGCAAACCTTTGTTGGAATTGAGCCGTTCCTCTCATCCGTCCAGAGTCAAAGCCCTGCTGGTACTCCTGCACTGCTGTAGGTGACTGCTGGTGGTAAAACGGCATGATGTTTGATTCAATCTGATATGGTAAGGGCTGTGGATGTGGAAACATTGGATAGGGGTTAGAAACATTTGCTGGCTCTGTGCTTGGTGGGGGATACTGTGGGGTTGCGGGTGTGGACTTTTGGACGGCTTCCCTTATTTGGGAAACCTCAGCTCTCAAATCTTTAAGGAGCACCATATCAGAGCGCATTTCTTTAATCTCAGATAGCAGATCAGGGGTCAAAGTGCCAGTTCTTTGCTGGGTGGTGCTTTTCCTCTCAGCTGGATCTTCACTTGACTGGACTGTACTCACATTAGTTACTCGTGATGGAGCGGCATGTTTCTTTTTGTCCTGTCTCTCTTTCTCATTGGCGCAGGCAATGTTCAGTTTCTCCAGCAGCAGCTCATCTGAAGTGTTTGTCTGCAGGAGGTAAGGCTGCAGGTCACTTTTAATATTGTCATTTTGCAGACCAGTTAAGACAGTGTGCATGAAAAGACTCTGGACTAATGCTGGGTCATATTTTAAACTTGAATCTGCTTCCTGAGATGCGAAAAGAATCTTCTGTCTCAAGTCCATTGCCCTAATCAGGAAATTCTGGGGGGTTTCTTTACTGCTCTGCACTTCAGAAGTAAGTTGTTTATATAATTCTGTGGCACCTCTTTCCTGATAATGACATCTCAGGATTCTGCGAAGGGCAGGCAGTGTCAGTCTCTCTTTGCTTCGAGGTAGCTTCGTAGCTGCAGGCCTGGTGTGATGGCGCGGATAACAGCATCAATAATCTCTGACTCTGGGTAGTCCTTGCTAAGTCCACTTTCAATTTGTCTGGCCAGGCTAGAAAAAGTGAGCCTATCTTTTTGTCCTGGCTCGCCTATTTGGCCTGATATCTTAAAGTCTTTGCGCCATACGTTGCCATTAGGGGGCTGGGGCGTGGTTTTTACTGGGGTACTGGACATTACAGGGTTTGGGTTCACAAGTCCATGCAAGGCATTCTCTTTTTCTTGTAATGACAACCTCAGTGCCTCTACCCCTTTCTGGAGGTTTTCTTGTTCATCAGCTTGACTATGGTTTTCACTTTCAATCAGGTTTGTTGTCATTTGAATTTTTCTATCACATCTCGAACATTAAGGAGATCTGACATGCCCTCATCTTCTAGGGTGGCCAGCTCTTCCCGTTCAATATGCTTTATGATGTGTGCAATTAATTGACTGCGAGTTTTACTGGTCACATTTTCTTTTGCTGGTCCTGATATCTGAAGTACGTTGCATACTTTAATCAGTTGCTCTACTGTCAGTGTGTACAGAGCTCCTTTAATCTCCAGCTGCAGAATCTCAAATTCAGACTCCATTTTATCAGAATTGGACAGAAATAGTAAGACAAGGGTTTTTGGACTTTAAAGGCCCCCTGCTGCTCCCTAGTGGTCACTTTTGCTCACTTCAGGATACAAGTCGCCAGTATTGGTCTGAAGACCGCCTTGTCCGCCTTCCTGGGGGGGGTCCTTTCTCTGATGCCTGGGTAATTTGGAGGGATGATCGACGAGAGGGTTCCACTACAGCTCAGGAATGGTCCTCCAGCCAAGCATCCCAGCGGTGCCTCCAAATGTTGCGCCCTTCAACAAGGGGAATAATGGTGAGAGAGAGACGAGGAAATACACACGAAGCAGCTCTTGCGCTCACTCTTTAGTGATGAATGAGGAAGCAGAGCGCGATTCCCTCTACCAGAGCCCCGAGACATTGCCAACAGATCACAGAGCAATCAAACCACTCTGCACTCTTCTCTGTGTTCGTCTGTGTGTTTTACCAGCTGTATATCTTAAAGATCACTAATTTTATAGCTGACTAATGAACAGGATGTATTAACTGTAATGAAGATGAACAAAATGAACCTTATTTAAATCAAAACTTTTTACCTAGAGTTGAATTATTATGAATTGCTTTGTCCTGTCACACAACAACCTGTCACATGTACATATACATATATATATATATATATATATATATATATATATATATATATATGTACACACACACACACATACATACATGCATGTATACACACACACACACACACACACACATATATACATATGTATATATATATACATATATATATATATATATATATATATACAGTCATGGAAAAAATTATTAGACCACCCTTGTTTTCTTCAATTTCTTGTTCATTCTAATATCTGGTACCACTAAACTTATAATACAATGAACACAACAAAAAATGCAGCTGGTCACATAATACTTTATGTCCTATTTGACATTCTTAAGCTTAATTGATTCCCAGGGTATATAAGAGGCCATTTCATGTCACAAGCAGCACTGCACATGCAAAGGCCTAGAGTGGTTTCCTGCTTACATTCAAGCCGTAGCACAACTCAGAAGTTGTCAGCTCTCACATAATGCCTAAAACAAAAGAATTATGTGAAGCAACAAAGGCAGCCATCTTGGCACTGCTGGAAATTGGCATGAGTGAGAGACAGGTAGCGAAAAAACTGAAGATCTCCAAGACAACCGTTCATTCCAACAAAAAAAAACAAGCTGAACATGGCACTACCAAATTGCTACCTGGCCGTGGCAGGAAACGTCTTTCTACCCCACGAGATGACCGTGCACTCATCCGTTCCTGTGTCAGGAATCGTCGTCAGACCTCCAGGGACCTTAAAAATGAGTGGGCACTGTCGAGAAATGTGACTTGCTCGGCAAGGACAGTTCGAAACCGACTTGTTGAAGCTGGTTTGAAGTCACACAGAGCATGCAAGAAGCCCTTCATCAATGAAAGGCAGAGGAAGGCCCGGTTACTCTTTGCTCGAGACCACAAGGATTGGACTGTTGATGATTGGGCTAAGGTTCTCTTCAGTGATGAATCCAATTTTGAATTGATGCCCACTCCAGCCAACTTACTGGTTAGGAGGAAGCCTGGAGAAGCTTACAACCCAGACTGTCTTGCCCCTACAGTAAAACATGGGGGTGGATCAGTCATGATCTGGGGCTGTTTCAGTCTGAGTGGAACAGGGCAAATGCAATTGTGTGAGGCCGAATGAACCAGGTCAAGTACAGGACTACCCTTGAAAACAGTCTTCTTCCATCAGCTGGAAAACTCTTTCCTGCCTCGAATGACTGGATTTTCCAACAAGACAATGCCCCTTGCCACACGGCAAGGTCAGTTAAAGCCTGGATGGAGAACCACAACATTCGCACCATGCCTTGGCCTGCTCAATCACCAGATCTTAATCCAATTGAAAACCTGTGGAAAATCATCAAACTCAAAATGGAGAACCACAAGCCCAAAAACAAAGAAAATTTGTTTGAATTTGTCCAACAGGAATGGGCTGCTGTGACAGCAGAACAATGTCAGAAGCTGGTGGAGAGCATGCCAAGACGCATGGCTGCAGTCATCAAAAACAATGGTTATGCAATCAAGTATTAACTCTTGTGTGTATCATGTGTTTAAAGCAAACAGAAAAGAAAACATGGAATGCTTAAAAGTAGTGTTTTTGGCGGTACAATGCCATAGCTATTGATGTAAGAATTTAAGTAATTTTGGTTATTATCAAGAAAACCATGGAAAATGAATAATCCTTAGTTCTTAAATTAAACTCTCATAAGCTATTTTTGTTGTTATCATTATAATTGTCCAAACAAATATACCTTTAGTTGAGCCAGGCATTAAAATTAACAAGAAACTGAAGAAAACAAGGGTGGTCTAATAATTTTTTCCATGACTGTATATATATAGTCTGTAATGGACTGCTGATATCGGCTGGCCAATATAATCCGACACTCATTTTTTTGCTGATATCAGATTGATATCTGAAATCAATATCGGATTGGGACACCCCTATTCCACACCCTTGACATGTGGAACAAGTCAAAGGTAAAACTCTACAAATGAAGTGCTTAACTCAGGTTGGATTCAAAAGCAGAACAATCACTTTACGTTCATAGCAGATTTCTTTATTAAGATTTAAGTCTGTTACTTGCAATTATTATTATTTTTAAAAAAAAATAATAATTGTGGGAGAAACTGGAGCATCTGGAGAAAACCCACTGAAGCTCCATCACTGAGGCTCTGTCACTGAAGCTCTGTCACTGAAGCTCCAGAAGCGCTTACTGTTGAATCGCTGCGATAAAACTATGTGACAGAGCTTGCCTGGGTGTGATTCTCCTCTCACCATCCATATCTAGCAACCGATGTATCATGTTTAAAAATCCCAGCTTGTCATCCATCCTGTTGCTTTCCGCTGAGTGAGTATTTACTGCCGTTTCCAAATTTGTGGCAGGGTTGAGAAACCACTCTGGAGCTTCTGGCTGCACATCAGTTGTGTCCTCGTACTCCTCCGGTGACTTCAGTCTCCATCCTGGATTTCCTGAGCCCCGGTCCCGGATGAAATACTCCCTGGTGTTCATCCCAGCATTCAGCAGGTAGTCTGATGGCTGACCCAGTGCATCACAGACAACTTTCATGGTGTCGTAGGTGGTGTTTCCAGGGAAGAGGGGTGTACCAAAGAAGAGGAATGCCAAGACACATCCCAGTGACCACATATCCATGGCTTCAGACAATGGAAGTCCCAACATGACCTCTGGAGCTCGGTATGCAAAAATTTGCAGCTCCATTCCAACCTTTACTTCAGAGGCTCTCACAGCCAAACCGAAGTCAATTAGCTTCACCTTGAAGGGCTGATCCTGGTGGTTGACCAGCATAACATTGTCAGGTTTCAGGTCTGTGTGAATGACACCAAGACTCTTTAGGGCTTCCAAAGCTACAAGCAGCTGACGTGTGACTGTGCTGATTTCATTCAGAGACAGTGGTGTCCGTGTCTTCTTCACAAAGTCCAAAAGGCTCCTGTCCAGCATCTCAAAGGCGACACAAAACTTGTCTTGGTGCATGAAATTGTCTATGAATTTGACCACGTTGGCTTTGTCTGGGTTCAGTGTCTTGATTTCTTGAAGCATCTTCACTTCTGCGATGTAATCTTCAATGTCCATGATGATCTTGATGGCCACCCTCTCTGACGATTTTGTGTCGACACACATGAAAACTTGACCAAAACCTCCCTCTCCAAGGATGTCAACTACATGGTACTCTGTAGACTTGTTGCAAATTATGTCATCAGTACTTGAGTCTCCATCACTTGAGTCATCTGAATCACACAGAGGACTCACAGCCATCAGCTCCCAGGCAGCTTCTGCATAAGAGCTGGTGTCCAAGTCATTTTCCAGGTGAGTCATTGTGATAAACTTGTGTTTCAGGGCTTGCCTGGGCGTGATCCTTTTGTTAGCATCCTGATGAAGTAACCGTTTAAGGAGGTCTATGAACACCATCCTGTCTTTGACTTCAGCATTGCCGCCTTCTTCTGAGACATACTCGATTGCCTCTTCCAAACTTCTGACAGGGTTGACAAACCACTCTGGAGTTTGTGGCTGGATACCGGTTGTGTCCTCATACTCCTCCGGTGTCTTCAGTCTCCATCCTGGATTTCCTGAGCCCTGCTCCTGGATGAAATAGTCCCTGGTGTTCATCCCAGCATCCAGCAGGTGGTCTGCTGGCTGACCCAACACATCACAAACAGCTTTCAATGTGCCGTAGGTGGTGTTTCCAGGGAAGAGGGTTGTACCAAAGAACAGGAACGCCAAGACACATCCCAGTGACCACATATCCATTGCTTCAGATAAGGGAAGACCCAACATGACCTCTGGAGCTCTGTATGAAAGAGGTTGCAGCTCCATTCCAACCTTTGCTTCAGAGGCTTTCACAGCCAAACCGAAGTCAGTTAGGTTTAGCTTGAAGGGCTGATCCTGGTGGTTGACCAGCATGACACTGTCAGGTTTCAGGTTTGTGTGAACGATGCCACGACTCTTTAGGGCTTCCAAAGCTACAAGCAGCTGATGTGTGATCGGGCGGATTTCATTTAGAGACAGTGGTGTCCGTGTCTCCCCCATAAACTCCCAAAGGCTCCTGTCCAGCATCTCGAAGGCGATGCAAAACATGTCTTCGCACGTGAAACTCTCTATGAATTTGACCAGGTTTGTGTTCTCTGGGTCAAGCTCCATGATTTCCTGAAGAATTTCCACTTCTGCGATGTGCTCTCCAAAGTGGATCTTTACAGCTGCAGACTTGGCTGTTCTCAAGCTGATACACTTGGCAACTATGCCGTAAGATCCTTGGCCAACTACTTCCAATACAAGGTATCGGTCAGTCTTGCTGCAGAGAACATTGTGCTTTTGCAACTCAGGCATTAATCTACTGTTGTTTGGAGACATTTTTCCTGAGCAGACAAACACTTCAAACTGTTTTAAAAAGTTTTGAAGATTTTAAGGCTAAGCTAGACTACAGCAATATTTGGTTGCTTGCTGATTGTGTGCTCCCTTGAAGGCTGGTTAACCAGATATGAAGGTCAGAAGCGAGACCACACTCACATTAAAGTCAGACCCCACGCATCAAAGGCAGATTAGATTTCCATGGCGTCATCATGACACTGATATTCGAATTAGCTTTATTGGCACGGTTTACTGCACATTACTGACGTCATAAAATCATCTTCAATTTACGGTTACTTACTGTCTGCAAAGCACATCGGTCTTCAAGGTGGCTGCCTGGGAGAAGGAGGTGAATAACGGGTGATAGCTGTGTCTGGAGGCTGGTTGTCAGGGGGCTGCTGCTGCTAGCTTGGTCCACCTCAGTAACGAACGGCTCCAGGGACACAGTGCTCCTATGAACGCTAGCATAGCCTAGCCTAGCCTAGCCTAGCATAGCATAGCATAGCCAGTACACCTAGACAGTCTATGGCCGCCAACTATTGTCCCCAGTGTGAAAGATTTCCAACAAAGTTCACATCACATCACCCACTTCAAATTCACTTTAAATTTACCCACGTTTAGCCTGGAGCATCACTCTCACGGACGCTGACTCAGCACCACAGGTCTGCACTTTCTTCTTCTATGGTTATTGTCGACAAGGTCCTGGTTGTACAATAAAATATACATTAAAAATAAAACGAATCACTGACTATAACATCAACACATCCATTCATTCTTCCTCAGATGGTTTTTAATACAATCTTCTTACAATTCCAGACATTTTAAAGCCTTGACTAAGCAAAAGTAAATGTAAATGACTTTTTAATGACCAACAGCTTCCCTGCAAATCCTAATGGCTTGTTGAATTAGATACATGTTTTCTGTTTGTTTTCAGTTTTCTGACAAAAAAACTGACTGTACAGTCTATGAACTATTAACTAAGAACTACTAGAGTTGGAGTGTTTCATCGGGGCTCTTTAGGGGCTCACATAATTGGACAGGTCTCCCTTCTGGCTCCAGTCTAAGAGGAAAGAATAAACAAGTTACCATCATCACACAGAAATCATTTCAAAATAAAGACAGAAAAATGATGATTAAACACTTTGATCTTTAGATGGAAAAACACTAAAAAACAGCCTCCAAGACGAAGTTTTAAAGCACATCATATGGTAGGCTTTGTGTTGCAGTGCCCACCTTGCGATATGGAGATAGAATTGTCTCAAAAAGATTAATAGAATGAAAAGATGATATATATAAATATACATACATTTATAAATATCCAAATACAAATATAAAAACGTGACATTTAAATAAATAAACAAATTTGTATAAATACATGTGCATTTGTAAATATATTTTTGAGATTTGAAAATAAATATGCTTGACTTTGTATGTGGAATCTGCATTTGTGGATCACTTTTTTTTGCATTTGTGGACCTCTTTTTGCTTTTCTCTCGATGACGTAATTTTGAGGCATTCCTACCGCACACCACGATTCACAAATAATAAATAATACTGAATTTGAATACAAATACACCCTCCACTGAACAACCAGCAGATGGCAGTGTTGTGCAGCTAGCGCCCCTCACTGTTCTGGCAGTTCAGTCATGGTATCAAGTTCTGGCCCAATTAATGAATTGACTGATACACTGAACAAAAATATAAACGCAACACTTTTGTTTTTGCTCCCATTTTTTACGAGATGAACTCAAAGATCTAAAAC
Organism: Synanceia verrucosa; assembly: GCA_029721515.1. Lineage (NCBI taxonomy): Eukaryota > Metazoa > Chordata > Actinopteri > Perciformes > Synanceiidae > Synanceia > Synanceia verrucosa. The sequence continues at coordinate 29,614,989 of CM056549.1, forward strand.
GTTTTCCACATACACAATATCACCATTTCTCTCAAATATTGTTCACAAACCAGTCTAAATCTGTGATAGTGAGCACTTCTCCTTTGCTGAGATAATCCATCCCACCTCACAGGTGTGCCATATCAAGATGCTGATTAGACACCATGATTAGTGCACAGGTGTGCCTTAGACTGCCCACAATAAAATGCCACTCTGAAAGGTGCAGTTTTATCACACAGCATAATGCCACAGATGTCGCAAGATTTGAGTGAGCGTCCAGTTGGCATGCTGACAGCAGGAATGTCAACCAGAGCTGTTGCTTGTGTATTGAATGTTCATTTCTCTACCATAAGCCGTCTCCAAAGGCGTTTCAGAGAATTTGGCAGTACATCCAACCAGCCTCACAACTGCAGACCACGTGTAACCACACCAGCCCAGGACCTCCACATCCAGCATGTTCACCTCCACGATCGTCTGAGACCAGCCACTCGGACAGCTGCTGAAACAATTGGCATAACCAAAGAATTTCTACACAAACTGTCAGAAACCGTCTCAGGGAAGCTCATCTGCATGCTCGTCATCCTCATCGGGGTCTCGACCTGACTCCAGTTCGTCGTCGTAACCGACTTAAGTGGGCAAATGCTCACATTCGATGGCGTCTGGCACGTTGGAGAGGTGTTCTCTTCATGGATGAATCCTGGTTTACACTGTTCAGGGCAGATGGCAGACAGCGTGTGTGGCGTGGTGTGGGTGAGCGGTTTTCTGATGTCAGTGTTGTGGATCGAGTGGCCCATGGTGGCGGTGGGGTTATGGTATGGGCAGGCATCTGTTAAGGACGAAGAACACAGGTGCATTTTATTGATGGCATTTTGAATGCACAGAGATACGGTGACGAGATCCTGAGGCCCATTGTTGTGCCATACATCCAAGAACATCACCTCATGTTGCAGCAGGATAATGCACGGCCCCATGTTGCAAGGACCTGTACACAGAGAGAACAAAACTCCACACAGAAAGGCCCCGGGCCCAGGATTTGAAGCCAGTAGCTTCTTGCTGTGAGGCGACAGTGCTAACCAGTACACCATAAGTACTTCAAATTTTCACAAATACATTGTTCATCAAATGTATCTATCTTATGACTAGAATGCCCTCCATCAGGTGAAATACTGAGTTGATACTGATTTTAAATTGGATGCTGGTGTTTTAACAGGTACATTGTTGGAGTCACATCAGTAAATAAAATCTACTGAACACCTGGTGGTGCCCTCATCCCACAAATCAGAAACCATCATTCAGCGTTTTCCCTAACAAATCATTCATTTCATTCATTTACACTTATTACACTCCACAATAAGCATGCATAGGCTACTTTAAGACATAATTTGTCACTCTCCTGACTTGCTTTATGAAATCTGCAGTGAGTTAATTCCAGAAATAATGGAAGAAGCTCGAGATGATGAGCTGTAATTTGGAAGACTTATGCAAACAAATAGGTACCAAGCATTACCTTTATTTGTTGATGAATTATTTGAAACTCTTCTTCTCAAGGTAAGAAATGATTACTGCTGCCTTCCTCCTCACCAGGTGATGTGAATGTTGTTTGTAAAGGACAGAGGATGGTACAGATGGTAAAGCCCTCTGAGGATAATTTGTAATTTGGGGTATTGAGCTATACAAGTAAAAGTGACTTGATTTGACTCATCCAACTCTCTGCATGAGAAGCTATTCAGTGCATCACTGCACCAAAAGAAATCCAGACAAAGACCAGCAATAAACATATTCATGTATTTATTATCTAATTTGGGCTTTAGTGTCCCAAAGGGTCCATTTTGCAGATTTAAATGTTTGATTTAATATCTTCTATCTCACTTTCATGACACACTCCTGAAACAAATTGTTATCAGGTGGCTAATTCACAATAAACACATCTTGCAGACGCTGAAGGCTACCTGTAATGTTCTTCTTGTTGAAAAGATCAGATAATATCTACATATACTACAGTGTACTCCTGCCTGTTACCAATATTTGTCTTATTAGTATGAGACGTTTGAAATATGGAAATTTAGCAGAGCCGCATGTTTCATCAGAAATCAATCCTGTGCTTAGAAATGATTGAGTCATGTTTAGGAACAAGAGATTACACAGTTGGATCAGAGCCACATCCGTGGTATCGTGCAGTGACATCCTGTGTTTTCAACTAATTCACCTCCTGAAACCACTGCCTTGGAAATGTTTTCACAATCCCTCCAGCGAGGCTTTTAATAATTACATGCAGCTGTGTCTGCAGCTTTAGATAACATTTAGAATTTACATCCATCACCCAGTGATGATGGCTGAACATTCACAGCAGTTATCAATCCTCAGAAACGCTATTGTAAAAACAAATTTGTGAACAATTAATCACTGAATTGGTGGTTGGTTAAGTAAGGACAGCATTTAATAGTAGTACTACTACACTCTTACTTTATATATTTTATATTTGTTTCTTCTACTTTATCTTGTTTTTTTCTGTATCTATGTTGCACCAACCCACCAGAGCAAATTCCTCATATTGTGTTAACTATACCTGGGAATAAATCTTATTCTGATTCTGATTCTGAGTATAGTAATTCAGTTTTTCTATTGTTAGAGGAGTCCCTTTTCACACAAAACTTTGCAGATTAAAAGTCACAGTTCGATCAAAGAGACAAGTCCACAAGTGAGTCACAGTTAGCACAGTTAGCTCAGGGTGTGAAACAGCAGCAGGACCTACAGGTGAAATTGGTTTAAATCTCAACTTCTTCATTATAAGAAAGCTGTGTACAGCACAAGGTTGACTGTCAGCAACAAAACAGTTGAGACAATCAACACTGTGATGTGGATTTTTATAGCTGCATGAGTGCACAGAGGCAGACAGAATTAATCACATGAGCCCAAACTGCAAGAGCAGCAGGCTGGAAACAACCCTGCAAAGTACTTTATGTGCTAATGGGAAAACTCCCCAAAAAAAAAAAAAAAAATCATGAGAGCGTTTGGCAAGCAATGACAAACAAAGAGGAACATGGATCACGAGCTGAAACCAACCATCAGAGTTGACAAAGACTGATTGCAACAGCGAATTACTCACCAATCATTAGAGCATCTCCTGATCTGTGCTTATTCTCAGCAACAGTTCAAGCAGCTCAAGCAGAAAATTACATTGATTAAACAACAAAACAAAACAAAACACGTCACATTCCAATGAATTTTTTAGTTTTGTAACAATCCTGTTCAAGAGTTCAAGCACAGAGCATCAGTATAAACCTGAACTTACAGTTTTTCTCAGTGGCTTTGGTGCATTTCTCACATCACTCTTTACATTTGCATAACAATCAGTTCAACCTCCACAACATTTAGTCATTTGTGCTGATCATGGTAGCAGTTTGTCATTCCTTCCAACAAACTTCAAACATACAAGAACCAAGCAGGACATAATGTGAACCATTTCTACAATACTGTGACACAGAAATGGAAGGTCAGCCTCGTGAGGAGTGAAGAGGAGTGAGGATGTTGAGAGGAAGAGGAAAAAGAGGCCAAGTACAGGAGGATTCCTGATGAAATCAATCACAGCCTCACAATGACTGAGGCTGATCGAAGGGTGCAGATAAAGTTGGGAGCACCACTGTAAATTCAATTATTCAAACATGTCATCTGATGTAGATGAAAATATGTGGGCAGACAGACAGGAACGTCTGGATGTGCATGAATGATTTACAGCACTGTGTATGATGTATGCTCAGTTCCAATATGTGCACGGCTCTACCCAAAGGGAGTTTATGTTTGATGTAAATAAGGGTGAATTTTATTCTTTTAGAACTGCAAAGAGCACATGCAGTAAAAATGTGAAACATAAAATATTCATTGTCTTGTTACCTCACTAAACACAGTAATGTGTAACTTCACTGTGTAAATAATCTGTAGTGCTGTCTTGACCATTTTCAAGTAGTTTCAACAAGATCAGACTTTTTTTTGCATTGGGAAACACTGACAGAGTAAATAATATAATCATAATGAAAACACGACAAAGCCATTTGACTATCTAGTTCATAAACGTGTTGTCAGCACTTTTCTTCTTGATGACACTTTCACTGACATGAATACTTGCTTTTGAGGAATGAACTATCCATTTTCAGCAAGTGACTTTTGCAGGTTATCCACTAGGTTTTGCAGTTTGCTCTAATTGTTTTGTGACATGCATTAACTGTTGTGCAAATGTAAAGAGCGATGTGAAAAAAGCAACTGAGAAAAACTGTAAGAAGTCTTGCAGGATTTTGTCTGTCACCATCACCTGTTTTTTTGCAAAAAGAAATGGCACAGGAGGGTGGAACCAATAGATAGATAGACAGATAGATAGATAGACAGATAGTGCATGAAGCCCTAACTCAAACAACAGCCAACACTTTTGGGATGAACTGGAAGAGCCAGACTGCATCACCCACACTCCACCAGAGGGTTCAGTGTGATTCAAACCAACCAGTTTGCTCAAAGAATTTAAAAGTTCTGAATGCCTGAATTGGAGGTCTGAAATGCAATAATCTTCCATATAGGAACTTTCTCCTCAAAGGCATTCATGGAGTTGCACTTGGTGGCATAATGTGAAAAGAATGAAAAAGAGATCTTGAGAGAGAAGTTCAAACCCTCCTACAGAGTTCCCCTGCAGTTTATGGTTTGAGGCAGCAATCAGAGTCTGACCTTGGACCTTTGTCTTTTTGTCCTCTGTAACCTGTCATCTCTCACTATATTGTATGTGATAAAGGCATAAAAATACTCAACTAATGTATTTTATTTTCGACAACTGGGGAAAAAATCTTGCATTTTTTTAAGAGTGGTCTAATAAACACTAAAGTATATGTTATACAAGAAAGCCAATGAAAACACACAATTGATTCAGAATGTTAACTCATGCATTCAGTAACACAAAAGAAAATATTCCACCTTAAAACCTGTCACCTCACAGCAAGAATGTCCCGGGTTCGTTTCCCGGCCCGGGGCCTTTCTGTGTGGAGTTTTCATGTTCTCCCCGTGTCTGCGTGGGTTCTCTCTGGTACTCCGGCTTCCTCCCACCATCCAAAAACATGCATGGGGATTAGGTTAATTGGCTAATTTAAATTGTCTGTAGGTGTGAATGTGAGTGTGAGTGTTTGTCTGTCTCTATGTGTCCTATGATGAACTGGAGACTTGTCCAGGGTGTACCCTGTCTTTCACCCTAAGACAGCTGGAATAGGCTCCAGCCCTCGGCTATATGAGGATAAGAGGTAGATAATGGATGGATGGATGGTTCAGTCCAGTTGCTCCATCAGACAGCCTGCACAGCGCTGTTGACAGTGCGACTTAACGAGTGGAGGAGGAGACGGCAGGATCTCTCAAAAGTCAGAGAGTTACAAAAGAAAAGAAGAGTGGTGAGTGTCCTCTTTCTTTTTAGGAAATCAAAATATGGTGAGCCTAGGATAGAAGAGCTGGACCGGAGTCTGGAATGGACTGATGCTATCAGAGTGATCATATCAGCGATTTAAGATGCAGGCTGATATAATCTAATACTTTTTTTTGCTGATATCAGATCTCAATATCAGATCAGGACATCCCTCACACTCACACTGTAGAGCTGTCCAGAATGATCAGATCATCTAAGACCCTTGTAGTGAGCAGGGCCTCGATGATGACTCTTAAAGCCTTAATGCAGTGAATCCCTGAAACTAGAAGAGTGCATGTCATTTGATACAAATCCATTCTGACACCTTTTGAAATAATATTTTTTGTAAAATGGCAAAACAGGCTGGAAATGTCTGTATTGTATCTTTTATATTTATTGTGCTATCGCTTTGCTCTGTCGTTCCTGTCATCTCTCCTCTGACAAAGCAAACGCACTGCAATAATTGCATCAATCTTTTATCTTGCAGTGTTACAGCTCATACTGAATTATTCACAAGTTCTTTGTCTAAAGTGTAAGTTATTAACATTTAAACTACTGCAGGGCAATGTTGAATGCATACAATCCATTCAACATTTCCAGCAGTAACACCTCCACAGTGTTGTGACTGAAGCAGGTGCTGAGGTGTCTCGAGAGGATTAAAGGGAAACGATAACAGATGGTCCAACATGTGGAGCCACTGATCGGGCCTCAAGCACTAACATGAGAGGATTATTCATGTACTGAAATTGGATTTTATCCTTCTTTTCCTGGTATTTTTTTTTTCTTTAGAATATAGACTGTTTACACGTCTATAAAAAGACCACCTGCACCAAGAATAGTCCAAAGTAAATTTTTTCTCCACTCAGGTTTAAATTGCTTGACATGCTCTGTGGGTAAACTCATCTTGTCAAAAGAATAATCATAAACTGACCGCTTATAAATCCATTACAGTTAAAAGGCATGTGTTACACTTTTCTCAGTGAACAGATCATCCAGGGTGTTGTTAACTGTTTATTGTGTCATATTCTGGAATATAAAGTGGAATGATAAACAGTGAATATCGGCTCTTGTTTTTACTGTAACGTGCTACTCTTCACTGGCCTTACTTCCTGTTTATGTAAGAATTATAACAGCAAAAATGCAGATATTACGAAGACAAATAATATAGCTTTTACGGTTATGATAGCACCTAACTCGTTAATATTGCCCACTGAACGGAAACTGCAGATAAACATTGCTAAACACATTAATTACACACAGTAAAACAATATACATGTGCAGCTAAAACAACGTTTCTGCGGTTCACCATCATCCATGCTTACACAAAATATTCGCTTCCGGGCTGATCGTTTATGTGTCGGGATATACTGCTTATACTAGCAAGAAGTTAGCTGCCTTTTCATCCATCTTTTAACACAATGTCAACATAAAATATGACCCACAAACTAACGTAACAGGTTTACATAAACATACATACAGTGCGTCTGTGCACCTCACCTGGAAAATAAAGAGGAATGATAGACAGTGAACATGGGCTCATTTTTAACACGTGCTACTCTTGTGCATTAAACTGGGTTTACTTCCTGTTTATGGAAGAATGATGCAACGCCAGTCTCTCACACAGAGCCGTGTATACAGAGAGTTCCGCCAAGTGAAATCAGTGGTGCAATCTTTAACACATAAGTCAGATCACCGTAAAGCGTTCAACAATGTCTACCAATGGAACGAAGATGGGATGTTGCAACAATTCGCTCATTATCATCTAAAACTATATAAAAATATACTTACCTGGCAGGGGAGATACCATGATCAAGAAGGTGGTTCACCCAGGGCGAGGCTCCGCCATTGCACACTGGTGGTGCTGACCTCTGCGAATTCCCCAAATGTGGGAATCTCGACTGCATAATTTCTGGTAGTGGGGGACTGCGTTCACGCTCTCCCCAGAAATTTTTTGGCGGCAGTAGCTCAGTCTGTAGTGACTTAGGCTGGGAATCGGAGGGTCGCCAGTTGAAGTCCAGGTTGGACCAAATGTGGAGAGGTGCCAGTTCCTCCTTCTGGGCACTGCCAAGGTGCCCTTGAGGAGTTGCCTTGCTCAAGGCAAACCAACCCCCAACTGCTCGGGGCGCCTGGATAAGGGGCAGCCCCCTCACTCTGACACCTCTCCCTCAATGCATGTGCATGTGTTTGTTTCATGACTTGTGTGTGTAATGTGCAACTGAAAAAATATACTAACAGAGTGAAAAAATGTCTTTCTTCTTCTTCTTTCTTTCTTCTCCTTCTTCTTCTTCTTCTTCTTCTAAAAGGGAAACTGGACCTTATTTCTAGGATAAAATACTGTAATTTACTCACCCATTTCACTTTGGAGTCATTTGGAGTATTTCCGATGATATTTGGATTTGACGATATCCATTTAGCGGGCACTGAAATGCAGCCAGTAAATGACACAAAGTTGACCATTTCTCAAATAACAGACGTTTAAACTGTTTGTGAATGATAAAAGGTTTGTCATACTTTGTTAAAACATAAACACTTTTACAAATGTGTCACGTTTAACGTTTTGAGAAGACAGATTAGTATGCCTACATCATCTGTGGAGCCATGTTTACCTTTACCCTTACTGTGTAGCCTATGAAGCCTATGATTAGGCTACTTATTTTCTTTTCAAAATAACAATTTGTTCACAAAAGACTGACAATCAAATAATTATACCAGATAATAGCATGTGCTTTCTTATCCCAGTGAACATTTAGTAACATTTATTACCTGTGTGTGTGTATATATATATATATATATATATATATACAGTCAGGAAAAAATTATTAGACCACCCTTGTTTTCTTCAATTTCTTGTTAATTTTAATGCCTGGCTCAACTAAAGGTACATTTGTTTGGACAATTATAATGATAACAACAAAAATAGCTCATGAGAGTTTAATTTAAGAACTAAGGATTATTCATTTTCCATGGTTTTCTTGATAATAACCAAAATTACTTAAATTCTTACATCAATAGCTATGGCATTGTACCGCCAAAAACACTACTTTTAAGCATTCCATGTTTTCTTTTCTGTTTGCTTTAAACACATGATACACACAAGAGTTAATACTTGATTGCATAACCATTGTTTTTGATGACTGCAGCCATGCGTCTTGGCATGCTCTCCACCAGCTTCTGACATTGTTCTGCTGTCACAGCAGCCCATTCCTGTTGGACAAATTCAAACAAATTTTCTTTGTTTTTGGGCTTGTGGTTCTCCATTTTGAGTTTGATGATTTTCCACAGGTTTTCAATTGGATTAAGATCTGGTGATTGAGCAGGTCAAGGCATGGTGCGAATGTTGTGGTTCTCCATCCAGGCTTTAACTGACCTTGCCGTGTGGCAAGGGGCATTGTCTTGTTGGAAAATCCAGTCATTCGAGGCAGGAAAGAGTTTTCCAGCTGATGGAAGAAGACTGTTTTCAAGGGTAGTCCTGTACTTGACCTGGTTCATTCGGCCTTCACACAATTGCATTTGCCCTGTTCCACTCAGACTGAAACAACCCCAGATCATGACTGATCCACCCCATGTTTTACTGTAGGGGCAAGACAGTCTGGGTTGTAAGCTTCTCCAGGCTTCCTCCTAACCAGTAAGTTGGCTGGAGTGGGCATCAATTCAAAATTGGATTCATCACTGAAGAGAACCTTTGCCCAATCATCAACAGTCCAATCCTTGTGGTCTCGAGCAAAGAGTAACCGGGCCTTCCTCTGCCTTTCATTGATGAAGGGCTTCTTGCGTGCTCTGTGTGACTTCAAACCAGCTTCAACAAGTCGGTTTCGAACTGTCCTTGCCGAGCAAGTCACATTTCTCGACAGTGCCCACTCATTTTTAAGGTCCCTGGAGGTCTGACGACGATTCCTGACACAGGAACGGATGAGTGCACGGTCATCTCGTGGGGTAGAAAGACGTTTCCTGCCACGGCCAGGTAGCAATTTGGTAGTGCCATGTTCAGCTTGTTTTTTTTTGTTGGAATGAACGGCTGTCTTGGAGATCTTCAGTTTTTTCGCTACCTGTCTCTCACTCATGCCAATTTCCAGCAGTGCCAAGATGGCTGCCTTTGTTGCTTCACATAATTCTTTTGTTTTAGGCATTATGTGAGAGCTGACAACTTCTGAGTTGTGCTACGGCTTGAATGTAAGCAGGAAACCACTCTAGGCCTTTGCATGTGCAGTGCTGCTTGTGACATGAAATGGCCTCTTATATACCCTGGGAATCAATTAAGCTTAAGAATGTCAAATAGGACATAAAGTATTATGTGACCAGCTGCATTTTTTGTTGTGTTCATTGTATTATACGTTTAGTGGTACCAGATATTAGAATGAACAAGAAATTGAAGAAAACAAGGGTGGTCTAATAATTTTTTCCATGACTGTATATATATATAGTAAGCTGTCACACCAGACTGATAACGATAATGAAGATGGATTATTGATTAATGTTGTGTATTAAAGATGGCGTACACAAAACACGTGACTACCTTTGAACCAATCGCATGACAGTTGGTGGAACTCTCTCTATATACTGCTCTGCTCTCACAGTTACCCCAGTGACAAACCCTGGCAAAAATCAGTATCACCCCTTTATATAATCCAGGTGACACAATGTTTTTTTTAATTTAATTAATTAGAAAAATAATGATGACAATTTAAATAACACTCCCTACTGTGACATATTCAGAGTGCCTCACATATCATATTCCCACTCTTGTGTAGATTGCCTTAGATTGTTAAAGACTGAAAGTTTTAATCAGCCCCAACTTTTTCCTCCAATGTGCTGATGATAATGACATCGTAATTTGCAGTTTCTCTGCTTCTTGTAGCGTTGCATGGTGTCACTGAATTGCTCAGGAAATCAAAGTGCCTCTAAAAGCCCCTCCGCATGTCCTTGTTAGCTCTTTAGCAACAAAAAAAAAAAACACATTAGGAAAAGGAGTCATACATATAAACTGCCAGCTTTTACATTAGGTTCTAATAAAGGAAACAGTGTCAAGGATGGGGGATAATTAGCCCGCAACACAGCATCTAATTAAAAATACATTATGTATGTTCAGAAATCTTCATCTTGGCTTGCTTTAGCGTTCTCTCTTAGTAGTATGACTGCCTGTTTGTTCTAAATTCACATAGATACAGTTGGAGTGGTCCTGCTGTGTCATGAAATACGCTCTCATTTCATGAGGAGAACGAGCAACAAGACACCCATCTTGGATTCTGACCCACACTCCAGAGAAACATTTGGCCCTCTATATTAGCCAGCCAACTGTGTCCATGTTCATTTTAAATTCATTGGATTGTGAAGGAGGTGGATGTGCCATTATCTGAAAGTGCTCTATCCTCCTCACTTTTTCTGTTTTCTCTCATTTTTGTATTTAATGTCTCATTTTCTCTCCTCTCCTTCAGTCCTGTCCCTCGGCTCTATATAAATTCTTAAATAGTGACTCATCGTACTTTTATTCCCACAGAAAAGCGACAACAAACAAACTAAATATCTACTGAAAGCATGAGGCCCTTTTTTTCATATCTCAAAATAAAATGATTGAAGATGCAATCTGTTCATTCACATGTTTAAAGTTTTTCTTTTACGATAAACAGGCTCATTTTCTTTCATTGGATATTCCACAACCACCAAGAGGACTCAAAATCAGCGCTTTTGAAAGTGAATTCAGTTCAGGGCCCATTCACTGTTGAAAAGTTCATTTTCTTACTTGTTACATGTAATGAAATCAGCCTGTGAGTGTGTGCCGTGTTTCACTTTTTTCAATCAAGAAACCCGTAAGGACTTGAAAATGTCACACATCACCAAAGTGACTAGTTCACAACTTATATTCAACTCTAAAGGTGATTTGTGGGACTTCCTGATGTAACATTGAAAGAGTTATTTTCCGTCATGAAAAGAGGAGGAAGCACAAAAACAAATTAGTTTTACAGCAGAACAAGTAGCAGCACTGGGAGGCTTTATTGAGGCAGCAGCTATGTGCTAACATCACAATGCTAACATGCTCACAGTGACAATGTTAATATGCTGATTTGTCAACAGGTTTAATGTTCAGCTCTTAATTTAGCCTGTTTGCATGCTAAGAAATGCTATTTAGCACAACTGTACAGCTGAGGCTGATGGGAATGTCATTCATTTTGTAGGTATTTGGCACAGACTGTATAAAAGAAGTGGTAGAGAATAAGCCACTTTCACCAAAATCACCACTTTTTACTCTCTAATCTCGATCGTCTCCACTTCCTGTTTTGATCTCTGCGGCGTATATCGTCTCTTTATGTCCCAGAAGCCCCAACATTACTCACAGGCGTCAGATTTTTAATGACATTGACCATCACTTGGTGGAATTTAGTATTTTTTCAGTGATTTTCCTGAGCTTCCTCCTGGATGTAAAAGACATACAGGTTAGGTGAAGTAATAAAACCCTTTATATTGTCTATAGCTGTGACCTAGATTATGTGAGTGTGTCTCTGTGTTATAGCTCTGAGATGGATTGACATGCACCATATTACTCATCCAATGCATTCTGGGACCCTGAATTTTAAAATTTATGGATCTCAAGAAGTTCCATTAAAAAATCCAATCAGTGGTGTTGGGATTACAGGATGTGACGGAGAGCTGGACGGACAGACAGAAGGACAGACTGCAGCCCGTCCACAGTGCTTTCCCTCGTTGTCATCATGGAGAAAGACATAAATCAACAAAGTCAGTTCCTTCTTTCATCCATAATTCACAGTTCTCAGCCTGCAGTTGATGGCATCATGGATAAAGAATTTGTTCTCTAAGATCAGTCCTTCACTGACATTAATTGAATGTGACACAGCAGAAACATGTGAGTCTCGTAAACAGAGTGGTATTTTCCTGCAATGACTGACAGCTGAGTGGGAGGAATTAGAGCTAATTGGTATCCATGGCAACAGGGGTCATGGGCCATATACTAAGTGACTTTATAATGATGGCAGACACACACACACACACACACACACCCTTACTTAAGTCACCTTTGGGGTATTAAGGCATTTTATCCCCTCTTTGGAGAAAAAAAAATATTTCCTAAAAGCACACACACACACACACACACACATATACACTCAAGTTAACTAAACAGAACAGAGGGACATGACACAGGGGCTAACACAAATGACAAAAGGGCCAAAATGCTTACTATTGATTCTTGGAAAGTCCTTCTGAATTTGTGCTATTTCAACACCTTCCTGTGATTTGTCTTCTTATTGCTTTCATTCTTTTTATGTGTATTTATTTATTATTCATATCGCCTTTCTTTTGCTCGGCTTCCTGTTTTCATTATTTCTTCCGAGTATCTTGACTTTTCTTCTCTTTCGTCGGCCAAATCACTTTCAAAGGTGCTGTATAAATAGCAATTGTTTCTATTATTATCATATGTTTAATCTGGCATAATACTGTCTGTCAGAGTGAGACGTTACAGTTGTAATTCAGACATGTTGAGAACTGGCTGAGTGCTGTCAGCTGGGGATGAGTGTATAAAAAACAAATTTGAGCCTTTCAATACGAGTTTTTATTTTAAACTAAATTCTCCTCAAGTGTCAGGTCTCATCTCCACAAGAGGTGTTGACTAAAGTGCGAAAACTCTTCAGCTCTGCTACACAAGGAGACACAGATAAAACAGATGAGAGGACAAGAGGGTCAGAGAGACAGGAGTGAACGTCATCCCAGACAGATGTGAACAGATTCATCAAAATAAGACACGATATAACAAAAAGTGACTGGGACGTAGGAAGAAAGGCAGTAACACACACACACACACACACACACACAGATGCCACATATACATGCAGATACACACACAGCTGCAGATGGATAGGTAGACACTCCACAGCTTGTTTCCATGGCAACCAAGTGAACACGAATCCTTGTTCAGATCAAATCCTTTTTACAGTCCGAACCTGCCAGCTCTTCAGAAATGGACTGGTGTGTGTGTGTGTGTGTGTGTCAGATGAAAACTGTAACAACCTGAAAGTAAAACTTTAAAGCTAAACTGAAAAAGTGATTTACCAGATTCTCAACCAGGTGAGGATTTAAAGATGAAGAAGGTGCTTCGGTCTGTTCATCCAATACAGTCAAACATGGACGTCCAATGTGTTCACACAGCTTTGAAATGTGGCAGAAATAGTCAAGGTACCAAGGGGGTGATGCATGTTTGTGTGTAAGAAGCACTCATGTCTTTTACTCAACTAAAAATAGTGATGCCACAGTGGGAAATCAGGCTGAATGTTGTATTTTCTATTCTAGAAGATGCATCAACAGTGTGTTTTTTTTCTAGTGCAGTGGAACAGATGGATTTCAGTGATGAAAGTGAAATGAACTTGAGCAGGTTGAGCTGAGTAAAAAGGTGCAAAGCAACAGCATAAATGAGTGTAAATACAGTCATGGCCATGCCATGGGTTCCAGGTGGCTATCAGAGTTTACAGGTAATGCACAGATCAGCAGTCTGGAAGCCTCTTTAGCTCTCAGCTGTGTAATGCATCTCACTAATGAGGCTGTGATTTCTCTGACGGCATCCATTATTGCCCTGAAAAATAGCCTGAAATTGAAAATTCCATTAAATCTTGGTCAGCTGGCTTGATGTATGGAGAAATATGAAGCAGCGACTCTGTGGCATTACAGTGACAATCCCATTAATAAAATATATTAAAATAAAATGAGATTACAGTTATTTATTACCAGTGTCCTTTCCATGTTTTGGTCTGTGTGTTAGTAATATCAAGCTGGGTGTTTTATTTATTTTTTTGAAAAGGCTTCTCTTTTCAGGGTTAAATCAGATTTTGTGGCTTGACTTTGGTTTGTTCTGCCTTTGATACACTGAGTGACCAGAGTGAGCGCTTAAAGCATCAATAATATAATTTTGTTAATATGATATATAGCTGTCTGTAGTACTTCTACTTTCAGCAAATAATTATATTTGTTTTAAAACGTTTACTGCAGTAAAATCTATACCGCAAGACTTTTATTTATAGTAAAATATTTCACAGGGCGATAATGCTACATTTACTTAAAGGTGGTGAATGCTGGATTGTTGCCTCTACACAGCTCTCAACATGCCAGCCACTTTCAAACATCATACTGGAAAAACAAAGCAAAGGTGTAGAGCAACGTTGTGGTTTGATTACCTGCAGGTCAGGTGTGATGAGCTCATTAGCTTCATCTCCTCTCACACAAAATTAGAGTGGGGTTTGATGATACTTATTGTGGTTGTTGGTTCATGTGGATTCATATGTGTGTGTGTGTGTGAGACGTCAGAGACAAAAGACGCTCAGTGCCGAGGCCAGGTTGATCTGTCTCACTATTCCATGTGTTGAGAATGTGAACTATCTGGCCTTAAGAGCCGTTAAAGGAGGGAACAAATCCATATCATTGATCGGCGCTGTGATGAAGTGTTGTCATTTTCTCTAAATCAGCTTGTTTTACCACGATTTCAGTTTGTGATGTCTGTCATAGCTCAGGAAAAAATACTTTTTTCCTCTTCAAGTTTGGCTGTACAGGTCCAAGGTGAAACGCAGCACACAAAAAAAGTCAGTGCATTACATCTTTGCTCCATCATCAAAAAATAGAAAACACCACCATCATCCACCAGTTTCAAAATGTAGACTGTTTTCAGGTGTTGGACATGACCTTTGAGTCATCTCCAGAGAGGAGATGATGGAACTCTTCATATAGAGAATGTAGAGGATACTTCTTTTGCCTTTAACTGTCATGAGACAATAATAAAGAAATGAAAACATGGACTTCCTGAGCTTTATCATGGCATAAGACACATTCACAACTAAATACATGCTTTAGCTTTGACACATCCTGGTTTGTATTTCTGTGAAATATCTGGGATGTTTTTCCAATCAGTCTAAATGACTGCACACAACTTGAAGGACCCTGAGCTGCAATCAACACACCTAATTACTGAGCTGTTTGACACTGATGGAAAAAAATCAGGTCTCAGTATTTTCACATTTAATGTGATTATCTGATGTGCCTTTTCCAGACATCTCCCTTCCAAGGTAAAAGTAAAAAATGTACCTACTGTATTAACATTTTGGTATGTCTGATCATTTCTGTTATCGCTTTTTGTTATATTCAGTCATGTTGTCTCGTCATTTCCTGTTTGATTTTCTGTTAATTGTTTACCTCTTGTTTCAGCCACTCCACTTCCTGCCCTCCTGTTCTCTCACTGTGATTGTTTGCCTCGCTCCTGATTGTTTTCAGCTGCATCCTCTTACCTCATGTATTTATAGTCTGTCTTCCCCTGTCCTGCGCCAGTTCGTCTTGTTCCATACATCAAATCAGAGTTTATTTACTTCTCATGTTAAGTAAGAATTTTTCCACTGTCAAGAGTGAGCCTTTTGTTGCTTTGTTTTGTAAAATTTTGTTTGCAGGGCAGTTAAGTCAGGGATGTTTGCTTTCTTTGCTATCCTTTTCTTTATTAGTGGGAATGCTGTTCAGCAGTCCCACTATTGTTATCCTTTTCTTTATTCAACAACTTCAACAACATATGTTTTTTGGACTTTAATTATTTCAGCATACTTTCAGCTACAGAAACCATTCAGCTATCAAACTATTCAGCTTTGGCTCCATACCCCTAATTAGGGTGACAAAAACTCCTCCATAGGCTGCAGTATTCATTTTCAAGGGAAAATCCTGAAAAAGGAGAAAATCCTCTTTTGGGAAAACTGCCACTGTCAGCCTTCTGAGTGGAGTAGAGACATAAAATTTTCACCACTGTGATCCTCATGAGCTCCTGTCGCCTCTTATCCAAAAGCCATACTCATTACGGTTTTTGAGTAATGGAGAGGAGTTTGGCATGGTCCAACTCAGTTCAACTGAATGGGAGTGTAAGGAGAGAAGCATGGGTCTGTCTCCATGGAAACGACCCAGGTGTGTGTGTGTGTAGTTTGGCAGTTGACCTGTAGTGACCCTGCCTGTTGGCCAATGCCAGTGATACAGAGAATGGATGACATTATCGATCACACGTATGCTGGGAAGTCTCCTTACTTCTCCCTTCATTGTTCTAACCTGGCTGCAGCACAGTGGGTAGGGTGGTACCTTCCATACCACAGAGTTGGGAGTTTGAATCCCACCTCCTGCTTCCACATTAACAACATTCAATACATGAGTGTAATACATATTCAACTTTTAAAATTCAAACATTTTCAACATTCAACTTTTAACTTAAATTCAACAATTTTCAACTTTTAAATTTAATTCTAAAATTGTCAACATTCAACTTTTAAATTTCATTCTAAAATTTTCAATTTTTAATTTTAATTCAAACATTTTAATTAATTAATTAAATTAATTTAATTAAACAAATTATGCATTCATCTTTCCTGCAATATTCAAGCCAGCATTTGCAGATTAGCTTAAGCTAAGCAGCATTCCTTAAACTAAGCAGTATTCCCACATATTTTCAGCAGGAAATGCATTTCCTCACTTTTTGTGAGTGCCTTTTGTTTGTAGTTTTAGTTAGGTTTTCTGACCTTTTTTCTGCTCATTTTTTATACGCTCATAATGAAGGCTCTTTGGCCGTAGTTTAGTATAATACATGTCCTTGCTTAAGAACAGATTTTTCTATTGTTTCTTAGTTAAGATATTAGTCAGGTCATAGTGGCACTTTTGTCTCCTTGCCAGTCAAGCGATCTTTTGAGTAAAATAAACACATTTATTTTTTAAACTTCTTGAGTTGTGCATTTGGGTTCTTTCATGTCTTGCCCAGGTTCTAACACACTGGGAAAATATTATGTCAGAAGAAAGGTGTAATGAAACCTGCCTTTTGGTGATTATTCAATAATGTTTATGCCTTATTTACTCAGTAAGAAGACAGGAGTGATGAATATTTAGCTGCAAGGACACAAGCGATTCCTCATGAAGGCTCATTGGTAGACAGAAAGAAGGAAAAAAACGCATTGCCAGGCTACAGTGGTCTACCAAATTACCAACACCAATCTAACCTCATCTCTGGCGCAGCTACGCCATGCTTTCACGTCTTGTGCCTGGTCTAAGAAAATAGAGCCCCATATCTCAGCTGACCTCACTTGGTCTACACACATCTATCACCAAGGTGGGAAGAACCAGCAGAAACTTTACTTCCAGAAACTTATAGATAGAGACTGACGACTGCAATGCGGTGCAGTGAAAACCCCAATGCTATATGATAGATAGAGACTGACAACTGCAATGCGGTGCAGTGAAAACCCAATGCTATGCGATGCATAGACTGATGACTGCAATGTGGTGCAGTGAAAACCCCAATGCTACGTGGTGGATAATGGCTGCAATGCTGTGCAGTGAAAACCCCAATACTGCTCTGTGGATCGAGAGAGATTACAATGTTTTACAGAGCAAGTACCAAAATAATGCCAATAAAAATGACAACAGGTAAACTCAAGTAACAGGTAACAGATAACACAATAATGCTAGTCATAAGGGAACAGATAAAACTAGACAAAACCAATAAAGCTGATAGAACGACAATCGAAAAACTATGTATCGCAAATTATAGGTCATGTGCAACAGGCAACAGGTGGGTGTTTAGCTTTGCTTAGAACACCTCCAGTGAACAAGCCTGCCTGATCTAGAGAAGTGATGCTGGCATCTGATGAGATGATCTCCCCCAGAGGAAAAGCATACTTTCACCTGATTTGGAGAAAATAAATCTAAACAGACATGGTTAAATACATCGAGCAGCAAAATGGAGAGAGAGAATAGTTTGCAACATTATGCAGAGGAAACCGCAATGCCACGCAGTGGAGAGAGAGAATAGAGACTGCGACATGATGCCGTGAAAACCGCAATGCTATGCGGTGGAGAGAGAGAATAGAGGCTGTGATGCGAAGCCGTTAAAACTGCAATGCTATGCGGTGGAGAGAGAGAATGAGACACAATGCTAGCCCTGAAAACAGAGTTTGAGAGGCAACCACTAAATGGAGCTACCGCTACCAGAGGTATGCATGTTTATCACAGTTAAGGCTTCAGGGATCGTTGAGCTGCCGGGACGGAATTAGAGTCTGGATGAATGTAAGAGGAAAAAGAGGTAGATGACCACGCCCCATTTGCTGAGTGAAGCAGATGAAATGCCTTGCATGGCAGCTGAAATGCCTACTCCTATCCTAAAGGGGTGGTCTGAAAACTGATGACGAGAGTAAATGCACTGCAACAGAACCTCCTAAACTGCTGCATGAGCCAGTCCTGGTGCGAGCGATGATGATGTTGCAAGCTCCTTACCTTAGGAGGGTTTAAGGAGCAAACAATAATGAGAGGATGGAGGTCAATTTAAGAGGAAGTGAGTTCATTATCCTCAAACCGTAAAAAGTTAATAGAGAACACTTATGAGGAGATTATAATGTATGACGAAAACACACCCCTACGAAGAAGATTTATCATCGTATGCAGAATGTTACGAATGATGGGGCACCTGTTGTTGAGTAGTTGAGGAGAACTTGTACCTTCAGTAACAACTTAATCAGTGGTTAGCGAGCATGCTGGGAAAAGAGGGATCAAAAGATCGAGCATTGAGTTGACACCTGAGGCCCTGAATATACTGGGGCTTAAAATGCCAAACATTTACACAGTAATTGATGAAGGCGCAACTGTTTTAATGTGCACCGGCTTTAAATCGCGAGCACGCCGGTTCTTTTACTTTGCCAGAGATGACCCCAGATGTGGCATGCTGCTGTAATGGGAAAAGTCTTGTGAATTACTCTGCGAACCACTGGCCTTGAACAGAATCCCCCATAACCCTGGGAAGGAGCCGCATCTGTGAAAAACTGATGGAATCGGAGGAGTGAATGATGTAGTCATAGCGGCCTTAGAATGAACGAGCGAACCTGAGGGATTATGCGCATGCAAAACAAGACAGCGGATGTTGCAGCGACACGAGACAGCCTGCCTCGTATAGAGGATGAGGGAAGCCGGCGTGGAGACGAGCTCGACATTTTTGGAGCGATGAGTCAGTCTTCCTTGTCCGTTTGCAGCTGTGCTGTATCACTATGGACATAGCACTCTCCTACGGAGGGGCTGGAGAAGCCGCTACAGAATCGCTGGAATCAGTGAGGCTTGTCGGCTCCTGAAGCTGAGACAGCTGGAGCCCGGGGGCTGAAGAAACTCCTCGGGCCCTTAGATATTGAAGTAGAGATTGATCCTCCAGCTGCGATGAGGCGAGGCGAGGCGAGTGCTCCTGCGCTGGGGTGAGGGAGACTATGCTTCCTCCAGAATGAGCTCGCTGCTTGGATTATAACCTCGAGAGGATCATCCGTGTCACGATCCACATGCTCGGGAAGGTGAGGAGGAGCAGGATGTGCCAGAAAAGAGGACATGCAGGTATGAGCAAAACGCAGGTTTCAGCTGACTGACAGCAAGAAGACCTCAGAGAGAGAGAACACTTAAATTTGACAGCTAATGACTGATTGGTGGAAGAGAAAGGAGGATGGATGAGGACTGTGAGTGGATGCTTAGCTGACGAGGGCGGAGGGAGAGGATAGTGGGAGAACTGGGAAGAGGCTTGTACGTGGGCTTAGAGAGATAGTCTTCCTGAATTTCTGAATTTTTGTTTAGCTTCATTTACACTGAGTTGATAAGGCAATCTGAGGGAATGCCCTCATAGACAATTTGATTTGTTCTGTGTATACAAATAGCTGTCTGATCAAAGGAAAATTCTTTTTATCAATAATGAGAATAAAATAAAGAATTACATTATAATTCTGTTTCTACCTACCTACCTAATACCTACAACCCTCACATTCTGCCACAACCACTTTAGCATTGTTTCATTTTGCACTAGAGCTATATCTATTTCATTCTATGAGGTGGTCACGAAATACCAACAGAAATATTGTTAACTGTTACCAATAGGAACGCCCTGTCTATCAGGGAATGCCCTGATAGACAATTTGATTTGTTCTGTGTATACAAATAGCTGTCTGAGAGTGCAATGTTTGCCGTAAAAGCAGAGCTGGAGAAGTAACCACTGAATGGAGATACCACCGCCAGAGTTATGTATGCTTACTAAATACATTGAGCAGCAAAATGGTGAGAGAATAGACATGATAACTGCAATGCTGTGCAGTGAAAACCCCGATGCTATATGATAGATAGAGACTGACGACTGCAATGCGGTGCAGTGAAAACCCCAATGCTATGCGATGCATAGACTGATGACTGCAATGTGGTGCAGTGAAAACCCCAATGCTATATGATAGATAGAGACTGACAACTGCAATGTGGTGCAGTGAAAACCCCAATGCTATGCTTGTTTCATTTTGCACTAGAGCTATATCTGTTCCATTCTATGAAGTGGTCACGAAATACCAACAGAAATATTGTTAACTGTTACCAATAGGAACGCACAGATTATTAGAGGACAATCATCAGTAAAAATTTGAAATTGGGAGATTGGCATTTTTTTTTTAGATTTGTTCGTATCCTCACTTTTTGTGAACATCTTTTGTTTGTAGCTTTAGTTTAGTTTTCTTATCTTATCCTCTGTTGAGTTATTTTCTGTTCTGTAGAATATCCTTCCTTAAGAATAGATTTAATTGATTTCTGATGATAACCTGCCAGGCACTGATGCCGTACATGGCCATTGGTTATGATGCTTATCCCCTCTGAATAGATCTCATAAAACTGTATTCCTTTCGAAACCTAGACAACAATCAGGTGATCTACAATTACCGTCTTTCCAAGGCACGGCACGTTGTGGAGAACACAACTTTCTCCAGCACCAGAGATCGGATGCCCACAGGAGCATGGAGAAGGAAGGGAGTGCTTCAGTCTGTTTTAATGAGCTGAGCAACGAACCCATCAGTGAAAGCAAAGAAGCAACCGGATGTCCTTTGCCAACACTTTGTCTCACCTGCAGGGGGTGTTTCATGTCAAGAAGACATGGTGTGGGTAGATCAGAGACCAAAGGTAAAAGACAAATCCAGCATGAATCAATCCAAAGTTGTTTGAGGTCACCGACTGTTGTCTGTAGGAAAACGCGAAAATTTGATACAGAATAGACCAACTAGCAAACCAGTAGGTGACATTATCTGAATTGGGCATGGGAAAATGAAACTGAAAAAGAGTTAAGTTGCCCTGTCCAGTTGTTGTCAGATGCTGGTTCAATATGTTGTATCAAATTTGGCTGGACCTGATAAGGGTACATGGGATACAAAGGTGGCCTAGCCTGCGGATCTGCACATCATGTTCATTAAATTTCTTCTGAGCCTTAACTGTATTCCTCTGTCCTGTAGGTTTCTCAACTTGGAGGCTACCTGTTGGCCAAACAGTTCCTCAGAATCTCCATTAGATCCTGCTAGTGTGTTCTGGACCTGCTGAAGCAGGGAAAGCTCAGGTGATTTTGTTTTACGTTTGTGCACTCTAGCTCTTTTGACAGGGTGAGCTGTGGGCTGTTTGGGGTGTTTTCCTCTTCCCGCATCACTGAAACTGGACTAGTGGTGTTTGAAGAGCTAAAGACTTCAACTTTCTCACTGGACTGATCCTCATCTCCCTCCTCCTGTGTCTTCTAACTGTGTCAAGCTGTATGAAACAGCTCAGAAAGCAGACAAACAGAGGGAAAGTGATTACATGGAGTTAAGACCTTATCATTGCAGTTTAGGTCAGATACTAATTTCACACTGTATTGTCACTAGGCCTGACTGTGACAGAAATAGCTTACATTGAATTTAGGGCTGCTCTATTATGAAAAAAAATATGACTGTTCAAAAAATCCCAGTGGTGTAGCATCCTCCTCTGTTTGAGAGTCAGTAGTTTGTGACCACTGCTACTGGGCTTGGGTTTCAGCAATGATGCCACACAGGTTTTTACTTCATTCACTGAAAAGGTTAGGTGGCTATCATGACCACAGAGCTCTGTGAGCGTAGTCTGGCCAAGCTACCTTGTAAACGGAGTTCTCACAGGGCGAGCTCAACCCGCTTCTGTCAAATATCTCTGTGTGCTACTGGACAAAGCTTCAACCAATCAGACCACTCTTTCCTCTGACGTATGCGTAGCGACGAAAACTGCTTGATCCAAAGAACTAGTGCGTCATTGCCTTAAACATGCCTCAATGGAGCCTTTGGAAATGCAAAATTTTCATTGGTCCCCATTCCTGGGGGAATCTGAAATTGAAGAAATAGGCAACTTGGCCAGACTGACTTGGTTGCGAAATTTTGTGCAGCATCACAGGCCCAGGCTATGAAAAGGTAACATTAACATGTACTTTATTATGTACATTTGCAGCTAACAATTATTGCTTGCTGATCAAACATTATTTTGACAGTTTCAATAAAATTCACGCAAGAGTAATCTAGGAAAATTTTAGCTTGGTTGCATAGTGTTTTCCGAAATTGGACCCATCTCCCTTTCACACACACATCTGTGTGATCACTGTGAATAATGATATTATAAGGTCACTTTTGTTATAGTCTGTTCTGTACTCACAAGAAGCGTACACAGTTTATCCTGTTACAACCCAACCGGGTTACAGCCTTTAATAAAACTTTGGTGCATGGCGTACATTCAGCTCGGTCTGGTGGTGTCACACAACAAAACGTCCGTGTGTCAACACGGAACCAAACAATAGTTCCTATTGTTACATCCTTTCTCTTTTGAGAGTTAGAGCTGTTATCTCAAAATTGGACTTGTCCATAGGTGTAATTAACAAACCAAACTCTTTAATACTAACAGTACTTATTGCTACAACATAAACATTCCCATTTGTTCTTCAACTTAGCAATAAAAATCTTCTCTCAGCAACTGATGACAATAGCAACTAATGAAAATGCTGTAAACATTAACTGTCAATCCAAGTGAAATGCATCTCTTTCACAGTTTGATATTGCTCAACTATTAGCTAGGAGCCTGAAATGTGCAAATAACTACATAAGTATATGTTTATACTTATGTAGTTATTTGCACATTGTTGATATGTTCATGCACTTTGAATTTTAGGAAAGTGCATGTACATATCAACATATCAATTCGCTCTTTTCTGTTACAGAAGTTGTTCTTTTCTTCCTCTTTTTTTATTTTTATTTTTATTTTTATTATTATTTTTTCTCATCAAGGTAACCCCCCCAAAGTCCATCAGTGACACAGATTTACTTATCTGCGTGTTAGTACAAAGTCCTTGTATCGCTGTGGCTGCACCACTGTGTGACCAGCTCTGGTTGTAGCAGGCATGTCTGTGTCCCTATTGTCTCTGGGTGGAGAAGGGGGAACAGTCTCTGAATGTTCATGTCCCCTCATCCCGGGTGCACGCCTGAGCTGTCTGCGATTTCTGCGAATGACACCCCCAGAGTGCAACTGAACCTCATAGGACCTCCCATCGACTGGCTTCAGCACCTTGCCTAATCTCCAGACAGTGTGGGGTGGGAGCGGCTGTATTCTCACACAGTCACCCATGGCAAGCATATCTAAGTCTTTAGCTGATCTGTTGTAATAGGCACTCTGCCGTTGCTGCTTGTGCTTCAGATCCTGTCTGACCCGAATAACCTTTGGCTTTAGGAGGCTTGCTTTCGTCGGCAGCAGTGTTTTGGTACGGCGACTGAGCAATTGCTGTGCTGGGCTGGTGTCCAGGCCCTGTGTCGGTGTGTTGCGGTGGTTAAGAAGTGCAAGATAAGGATCTTGTCCAGCTGCTTTGGCTTTGAGCAAAAGTCTTTTTGCTGTCTTAACAGCTGATTCTGCTTTGCCGTTGCTTTGTGGGTAGCCCGGTGATGAGGTCGCATGCTGAAATCCCCACTGTTTGCTGAATTTTTGGAAATTTGGAATTTTTGGAATTCTTGGGATGCATATTGTGGGCCATTGTCCGAGATCACTGTATTTGGAATACCTTGGCGGGCAAAATGAGACTTCAGTTTCTTTATCACTGTGGCAGATTTGGTATCTGCCAGGTAGTCCATTTCCCAAAAGTTTGAGAAATAATCCATAGTAATGAGGTAGTCCTTGTTGTCAAACACAAACAGATCCGTGCCCACCTTTGCCCACGGCCTGCCTGGCACTTCATGTGGTATCAGTGTTTCTTTTTGTTGTTTATTGTCCATTGATCTGCAGATGTCACACTTAGCTATGTACTTCTTGATCTGGTCATTCATGCCTAGCCAGTAGACACATTCTCTAGCCCTCCGCAGGCATCCCTCTACCCCCAGATGTGATGAGTGCAGTCGGATAGTGATGTCTGTCCTCAGTGCATCAGGAATGACAGCACGTTCACCCCTGAAGACTATTCCATCTTGGTGGCTCAGCTCCCCTTGTAATGAGAAGTAAGGCCTGATGTCGCTTGGTACATGTGACTTGTCCTTAGGCCATCTCTGGCTCATTGTTTTAATGAGAAGCTGCAAAGTTTTGTCTTTTTCTGTGGCAGACCTTATGTCCTGTAGTCTGTCTGCTGAGATCGGTAAGTGTTGCAACATGTTAACAGTCTCTAGTTCAGCCTCCACAGGTGTACTCTCAGGAAGATAGGCTCTGCTCAGGGTGTCGGCTAGTAACATGTCTCTTCCTGGCACATAGCTGACGTCTATGTCATATTTTTGTATGCGCAGCATCATGCCCTGCAGCCTTTTGGGGGCGCTCAGTAGTGGTTTTCGTACTATGGTTTCTAATGGTTTATGGTCGCTTTGCACGGTCTCTTTGCGGCCATATGTGTACAGGTGGAATTTTTCCATGCTGAAAACCATTGCTAAAAACTCCTTTTCTATTTTTGTGCATAGCCCCGCTCTGTTTGCGTCAGTGCTCTGCTTGCAAAAGCAACTGGCTTCCCCCTCTGTATGAGCACTGCGCCCAAACCTGTGTCTGAAGCGTCACACTGTACTGTTAGCTGCTCGTCAGGGTTGTAATATTTCAGAACTGGAGTGTTTGCTATTGTCTCTTTCAATTTGAGGAACGCCTCCTCATGCTCTGTTGTCCAGTTCCACTCACTGTCTTTGTGTGTCAGGTCCCTTAACACCTTGCATTGGTCTGAAAGGTGAGGACAAAACTTGGTTAAGTAGTTCACCATACCTATTAGCCTCTGCACTGCTTTTACATCTGTTGGTGCCGGCATCTGCTCAAAAGCACGCACTTTTTCGGGATCCGCTTTGAGTCCATCTGCCGTCAAGCGGTGTCCGATGTATGTGGTCTCCTTTTGTCTCAGTCTGAATTTTTCTGCATTCAGTTTTATGTTCTTTTGTCTGCATCTGTCCAGAAACTGTTTCAGTTTTTCATCGTGATCCTGTTCCGCTTCCTCTTGTGTCTCCCCTTGTCCTGTGATCAAGATGTCATCTGCAATAATGTACAAACCAGGTACATTGTCCAATGCTTGTGTGAGCTTTCGCTGAAAGATTTCAGGGGCCGGACTTATCCCCATCGGCATCCTCAGCAATCTGTAACGTCCGAAAGGAGTGGCAAATGTCGTCAAATAGCTGGACTCCTCTTCCAGCTGTACATGCCAGAATCCGCTCTTGACGTCACACACTGTGAAAACTTTAGCTTTAGACAAGTCTGGTAAGATGTCCTCGATGGTTGGCAGTGGGAAGTGGTTGCGCTTTAGTGCTGTGTTCAAAGGTTTAGGATCAATACATACTCTTGGCTTGCCGTTCTGTTTCTGCACTACCACCATAGCACTGATCCAGTCTGTGCTGCATTCTACAGGCATGATAATTCCTCTGTGTTGCAGGTCTCGTAGCTCTTCCTTCAGTGGTTTCATCAGGGCCACCGGGACCCGTCTCTTTGGCAGCTGCACCGGCTTCACTGTGTTGTCCACCTCCATTTTGTATTTTCCTTCAAGACAGCCATCTCCACTGAACATGTCAGCATAACTTGCTTTGATTTGTTCCATTGTCCACCATTCTGTTGCAGGTTTTTCTGTTGTGACTATACTGTCTATTGCCATGATGTTCTCATAGTGCACTTTAATCAGTTTCATTGCCTCACTGGCTCTCCTACCCAGCAGAGGCACTGCACCATCCGCATTCACCACTTGAAACTCCAAGCGGTACAGCTTGTGATTTCTTGGATTTCTTATTTTTAATTTGCATTTCCCCAGTGGCCTCAGCTTACTTTTGTTGTACATTATTAGTACACTTTTGGTGTGTTCCAGCTTGGTGTCTGGGTTCAGCAGGTTAATAGGGATGACGTTACAACTGGCACCACAGTCTATCTGGAATTTCACCATGTTTTTGTCTAGCAGCATGCCAGCATAGAGAAGCTGAGTGTCCCCTTTAACTTTGTCAGTCCCTTTAACATCCCCTCTCTCAGGGTCCGCATCTTTGACTGAGTCTGTCTCCACTGCATCCACTGTCTCAATCTCTCTTACAGTGATACAGGAAATATCTTCATATTCGTCACTCACACATTCTGTTGTTATTGTACTCACATTTTTCTTTCTCCTGTGCTCCAGTTTTGCTTTGCATTTTGCTGCGAAGTGGTTCTCTCTGCCACACTTTGCACACTTTTTCCCGAACGCTGGACATTTCTGTTTACTTTTCTCATGCGTTTTCCCGCAGAATTTACACTCCACTGTGTTGCTAGCTTTCCTCGGGTACTGTGCTCCTTGCACAGTGTGCACCTCTTCTGCCATCAGTCCGGTGATGGTTTTAACGTTCTCCTTGGAGAGCTCCGCGGCTCTGCACAGCTGCAAACATGTGTCGAGTGTCAGGTTTTTCTCCCAAAGTAGTCTTTCTCTCATGATTGTGTTGTTGCCTCCACACACAATCCTATCACGGATGAGCGAATCTCTCAAAGTCCCAGAGTTGCATGTTTTAGCCAGTAGTCTCAGTTCTGTGACATAATTGTCTATATTTTCACTGGCGCCCTGGTTCCTTGTGAAGAAACAATATCGTTCAACAGTCTCATTCACGCTGGGATTGCAGTGATCATCAAACTTTCTGATAATGTCCTCTAACTTCCATGCATCATTATCTGTATTGCCCATCAGTGTATCCAAAAGTTCTCTGCCGCTCTCGCCAACAAGATAGCTGAACAGTTTCACCTTCTGTTTGTCATCTGCTTCAGCCATTGCCAGATCCACATAAAGAGCAAACTCGTCCCTCCAGTTCTTCCATGTTTTAGAAAGGTTGCTGGAGTCCAGACACAACGTCTGTGGTGGCTTCAATCCGTCCATGGAGTCGCACGGCAGTTGCACGCTAGAGCTAAAGCTAACATCAATTAGCATACTCTCCCACCGGGAGAAAACTTACGCGCCTACACTTCAGACCGAGTCCTCTACCGCTGCCACCATGTTATAGTCTGTTCTGTACTCACAAGAAGCGTACACAGTTTGTCCTTTTACAACCCAACCGGGTTACAGCCTTTAATAAAACTTTGGTGCATGGTGTACATTCAGCTCGGTCTGGTGGTGTCACACAACAAAACGTCCGTGTGTCAAAACGGAACCAAACAGTAGTTCCTATTGTTACAACTTTCACACTGTCCTCGTTTGGTCCGCTTTAAACGGACCAGAGTTCGTTTCCTCAGACAGTCTGCTTCTCTTTGGGCAGGTTTGAAAGCTCATACGAACTCTAGTGCAGACCAAACAAACGAACTCTGGTCCGCTTGAAATCGGGGGTCTTGGTTCATTTGCAGTTGAACCCTGGTGTGGTTCATATGCAGTGTGAAAGCTCACCGGACCAAACACAGGACCAAATGTACGTAGTACATGATGTAGTGATCCTGGGTAGAGGAAGTACAGTACGCACTCCAGACCAAAACAAACAACGAGTGACCACCGTTAGCAGTCAGCTAGCTTAGCTCAATCGTATCAACAACATAACCAGTGAATTCACAATTTGACATATTTGAACGAAATTAATCACAACTACCAACAGTCACAGTCCTTAAACTCTGTGCTAATGTGTTGTCACACGTTATATTGTCAAAGTTAGAAAATTAACAGTCACAATATAAGATTACCAGTCCACCATGTTTGTAGTCTGTGAGGTTACATACCTGACTGATGATGCTCAGAAAGTTTGGTGCAGTTCAGGAATTGCGACTAGGATTCAAAACATGTTTGATTTTCTTGCAACCATATGATCACTGATTGGGAGCTGGTCATGAGGTGTTAATCACTTTTTGTTACCTCGTGTATATTACACTTTGTGCGACACACGATTACACACGATTAAGCTGAGACTCTGCCTCAAAAATAGTCGCACGAGTGTAAAATCGTCTCAAAATGGGCCAAAAATCACACAGTGTATGCCCACATTAAGTAAAGGCATATTTTTCTGCTCATGGTTTTGTTTATTCTCACTGCCTCTCAGCTTTTATCATGGTCTGTAATTACCTGTATGTTAATTATCTAGCATAGAATCATTTGTATTATCATACCGTTCTTTCCTTTATGTATGACGTTTTTTTATTGCCTCGTTTGCTTGTGTTTCGGCACTTTGTCCTTCAGAGCAACCAACCTGAAGTAAAGCATGGATGATTGTGACCTGACAGCAGGAAAAATTATCATGAACAAGCTGTAGAAAAAAAAGAACTGCGTAGCATAAGAATGACAGCAACAGCAAGGCCACAATTAAGGAAAACAAGATGAGCTAGAAGCTGAAGACAAACGTTTATGGATAAAAGCAAAAGGTTTAAGTCACTGTACCTACACTCAACAAAAATATAAACACAACACTTTCGTTTTTGCTCCCATTTTTTACGAGATGAACTCAAAGATCTAAAACGTTTTCCACATACACAATATCACCATTTCTCTCAAATATTGTTCACAAACCAGTCTAAATCTGTGATAGTGAGCACTTCTCCTTTGCTGAGATAATCCATCCCACCTCACAGGTGTGCCATATCAAGATGCTGATTAGACACCATGATTAGTGCACAGGTGTGTCTTAGACTGCCCACAATAAAAGGTCACTCTGAAAGGTGCAGTTTTATCACACAGCATAATGCCACAGATGTCGCAAGATTTTAGGGAACGTGCAGTTGGCATGCTGACAGCAGGAATGTCAACCAGAGCTGTTGCTTGTGTATTGAATGTTCATTTCTCTACCATAAGCCGTCTCCAAAGGCGTTTCAGAGAATTTGGCAGTACATCCAACCAGCCTCACAACTGCAGACCACGTGTAACCACACCAGCCCAGGACCTCCACATCCAGCATGTTCACCTCCACGATCGTCTGAGACCAGCCACTCGGACAGCTGCTGAAACAATCGGCATAACCAAAGAATTTCTGCACAAACTGTCAGAAACCATGTCAGGGAAGCTCATCTGCATGCTCGTCATCCTCATCGGGTTCTCAACCTGACTCCAGTTCGTCGTCGTAAACGACTTGAGTGGGCAAATGCTCACATTCGATGGCGTCTGGCACGTTGGAGAGGTGTTCTCTTCATGGATGAATCCCGGTTTACACTGTTCAGGGCAGATGGCAGACAGCGTGTGTGGCGTGGTGTGGGTGAGCGGTTTTCTGATGTCAGTGTTGTGGATCGAGTGGCCCATGGTGGCGGTGGGGTTATGGTATGGGCAGGCATCTGTTAAGGACGAAGAACACAGGTGCATTTTATTGATGGCATTTTGAATGCACAGAGATACGGTGACGAGATCCTGAGGCCCATTGTTGTGCCATACATCCAAGAACATCACCTCATGTTGCAGCAGGATAATGCACGGCCCCGTGTTGCAAAGGATCTGTACACAATTCTTGGAAGCTGAAAACGTCCCAGTTCTTGCATGGCCAGCATACTCACCGGATATGTCACCCATTGAGCATGTTTGGGATGCTCTTAGCGTGTACCAGTTCCTGCCAATATCCAGTAACTTCGCACAGCCATTGAAGAGGAGTGGACCAACATTCCACAGGCCACAATCGACAAACTGATCAACTCTATGTGAAGGAGATGTGTTGCTCTGCATGAGGCAAATGGTGGTCACACCAGATACTGACTGGTTTTCTGAGTCCCCAGATCCCCCCCCCAAAAAAAACAAAACAAAACTGCACCTTTTAGAGTGGCCTTTTATTGTGGCACACCTGTGAGGTGGGATGGATTATCTCAGCAAAGGAGAAGTGCTCACTATCACAGATTTAGACTGGTTTGTGAACAATATTTGAGAGAAATGGTGAAATTGTTTATGTGAAAAACGTTTTAGATCTTTGAGTTTATCTCATAAAAAATGGGAGCAAAAACAAAAGTGTTGCATTTATATTTTTGTTGAGTGTAAGTAAAACATTACCCTTCTGAATCAGCACATCATAACAAGGTCAGATGGTGCTGTGTCTCCACTGCTCAGTGATCAAACAGCAGTTTGAAGCATAACCTGATCCACAGTCTCTGGGCTATGAAATGATATCATGAAACAACAAAACAATAAAAAAAACCTCTCTTCTCTGGCAGTTATTAAAACAGAATGAAGCTGAATAATAGTGTTTCCTCCGATGGGCCAGTCAACACTGTTCTGATATGAACCTACTATATTTATACATGTGAGCTTTATGAGAGCAGCATCTGTTGGCAATGTCTGTGTTTGAGATGAGCCAGCTGCTGGAGGGGCACTCACAAGGAGGAGGATGTGTCTGGTAAAAGCTCAGGCTGCTTGTAAGAGTCTGTCAGCCTGACATCCATCGCTGCATTTCATTGTTAAATAAACCCACAGCTCCCATTTCACACCTGATGCTGAGGGGCATCTGTAGACTGTAAAGGGATGCTGTGAGAGCTGATGTCATTAACTGAAATTGCTGGCTGCCACTTTTGATCAAAACTGACTCTAGGATAACTGGGATGCTCTGCGCACAGGTGCAACTGAAATCACTAGAAAGTGACCCCAGGGTCAGATGCATAAACTGATGCCTATGCACAAAAATGAGCACGGACATCAATATCATTTCCCACACATTAACTGGTGTTTATAAAAGACTGCTCTTTTATAAACACCAGTTAATGTGTGTAACACATTGGGTTTCAAGTACAGTTGCTTTGTGTCTGTTTGTGACATTTTGTGACATTGTGAACTAGATCTGCATCGAGTCTTTATGGGGTATAATGTTATTCAATATTATATTATGGGGACGTTTCCCCCAAGTCTTGCCCCAGTAATCAAACCTTTTGCCCAAAGTGCCAAAGCAAAACTGCATTCAAACAACACATTCCAAAATTAGAAAGTGCATCTCTCCCAAAATAAAATCGTTTTCACTTTCACAGCACATGAATAAAATGATGAAGTCTCCCAAAAAACATGCATGCATAAAGAAAACCAAGAGAAACTGCAGACAGACAGCATGGAGGAATAAATGAACAACTGTGAAATTCTGCCCACTTCACCTCCTCAACAATATGCAATATGCAATTCTGCCCTCACAAATAATGACTTTGCACTGCCAGGATTTCACTCATTATGTTAGTAATGGATTGAGCTAAGCTTTTTTGAATAGGCTAGACTTGTGCCTTAATTAAAAATAACTGAAAGACAGAGTGAATCTTTCAATGTTGAATAGTCAATTTCCTAAAAGGTTTTTAACAAATGGGACTCAGAGCCAGTGTCCAACGGGGAAGACAAGAATAGATAAAATAAAGAGTGATACAGAAATAATTTTCACAATTCCACTGTATCATCAAAAAATCAACGATTGGATAAAAATGAAGATAACAAACTGTTTTTCTGGGTGTTGCAAGGCTGTCATAATTTTATATACTCACCAGCCATTTTATTAGGTACATCTGTTCAATTGCTTGTTAACACAAATCAATCCAGTCTCATAGCTTATCAGCCAATCACATGAGAGCAACTCAATGTAGACGTGGTCAAGAAAACTAGCTGAAGTTCAGAAGAAGGGATTTAAGAAACTTTGAACGTGGCATGGTTATTGGTGCCAGACAGGCTGGTCTAAGTATTTCAGAAACTGCTGATCTCTGGTGAGAATGGTCTGTAAAATCGAAAATATCCAGTGAACATCAGCTGTGTGGGCCAAAATGCCTTGTTGATGTGAGAGGTCACAGGAGAATGAGCAGACTCGTTGGAGATGATAGAAAGACAACAGGAAGTGAAATAACCACTGGTTCAACCAAGGAATGCAGAATGTTGTCTGTGAAGATCAACACTGGAGCCTTGAAGAAGATGGTCTAGAGCAGAAGAAGATCACACCTGGATCCACTCCTGTCAGCTAAGAACAGGAAACTGAGGCTACAGTTCACACAGGATCACCACAACTGGACAATAGAAGATGGAGAAACGTTGTCTGGTCTGACCAGTCTCCATTTCAGCTGAACATTCAGATGGTAGATGGTCAGAGTTTGGAGTAAACACCATGAAAGCATGGATCCATCCTGCCTTGTTTCAGTGGTTCAGGCTGATCCCTGGTGGAGGATATTTTCTTTAGTACCAACTGAGCATGGTTTAAATGCTGCAGCCTACCTGAGTATTGTTGCTGACCATGTCCATCCCTTTATGGCCACAGTGGACCATCTTCTGATGACTACTTCCTGCAGAATAATGCTCCATGTCACAAAGATCAGATCATCTCAAACTGGTTTCTAGAACATGACAGTGAGTTCACTGGACTCCAATGGCCTCCACAGTCACCAGATCTCAATCTAATAGAACCTTTCAGGAGTCTTGAGGTGTTCACACTACAGGACTGGTCAGCGATGGGAGTGTTCACACTACACGACTCTCCGTCAGCAGTCGTGGCTGACTGCACTACTTGGTCTCCAAACATTTTGTATCAAAAACTCATGCTAAGTGACACAGAAAATGCGTGATTGCAACACGTAAGCTTTTCATTGCAAACATGGACGTGGAGCAGAACAGCCTTCTATTTCGTTTGTGTGCTACTACTACTGTATATACAGCACGGACTATCTGTCCTGCAGAGAGAGTTGGAGGTAACATAAATTAATATTTTTTCAATGAAAACAGCTGCTAGGTAGCTCATATTATTTTTAGCAATCCATGCGGTTCTCATCGATGTAATCTTGTAAAAGTGCTATCTCTCTGACTCCATACATGTCGATACATGATAAGTTTGGGTTCAGTCTGGATGACCTTTTGCTACTGATGAGTCTGCCAGAGGCATTTTATCACTTCATCACCGGTATTTAGCAATTGAATTTAGGCGTGTCTTTATTGATATTTTGTGATCATTTTATTCCTCATGTAGGTGACATGGAGACTTGTGTTGCTTCAGACTATGAAGGAAGACTTCCTGAAAGTAAGACTTGGTTGCTGCCATGCATCACTGTAGCCCAGTGGTGGTCTAAGTAATATTATCTTCTACTATAACACACAGTGAAAATACTCTTATTATTATAAATGGAAATACTCAAAACTTCAGTACAGATACTGCAATTTTGCACTCAAGTGCAACATACAAACCCTGCAGGCTTTGCAGTTTGGCCAAAATCTTTTCTCACATTATTTAAGTTTTTTGACATGGCACTGCTATTTTTATTTATTTATTTTCTAAATAATTGGTCATATGAGTAGTCATCTTTGGTCAGGAATTCATATACACGATTTCCTTCTGTGGCATATATAAGAATCTGCATAGCAAATTAAGTTTTAAATCTGAGTGTTATTTCCTATTTCTTTTTTCCCCCAGGCACCAACTACAGAGGTAGAATGGCAGACAATAGCTCGGGAATTCAAACTGAATTGGCAATTCCCACATTGCCTTGGCAGGCTTGATGGGAAGCATGTCTACATTCAACTTTAATTGAAAGTGGGAATGTTTACCATAACTGTAAGGGCAGGTCCTTTGTGGTGATGATGGCGGTTGTGGATGCTAACTACAAATTCATTTATGCCAGTGTGGAAACACAGGGGTGTGTTTCAGGTGCTGGGCCGTTCGCTAACTCTGACCTGTACAGAGCGATGGACGGGTGCATTCTGAACTTTCCTGAGCCCGAGCCTTTGCCAAATTCCAGCGTTGTGATGCCATTCATGTTTGTAGGGGATGATGACTATCCGCTAAAGCCTGACCTCATGAAGCCCTACCCATTCAGGCAGATGGATCATAGACAGAGAGTGCTCAACTATCGTCTCTCTAGGGCATGGAGAATGGTTGAAAATGCATTTGGCATTCTTGCAAATAGGTTGCCGTTTTTCAGGTCCACCATTTGTTTGGAGCCACACAATATGGTTACAATAACTATGGCCTCTCTGTGCATTCACAATTTACCCTGTGAGTGCCGGTCTGAGGCATACACACTTCCAGCCTTTGCAGACTTGGAGAATGCTGACCATCACATGGCTTCAGAATGGGATGGGGGCTTTCCAGCCGGTGGACCATCAAAGGGAGCGCAAGCCAACACTGTTTTTCTCCCCTGTTGGTAGCGTGCACTGACAGGAGGCCCACATTCAGCTATTGTTTCTGACCTAATAAAGATGACATCTTTATGCATTACTGGTGGTTCTGTTCAGTCATCTTCACTAAACGGTAAAGTAAAATTAATTATAAGGGACACTGGTGTTATGACATGGGAGCATTGCAGTAAAAGTACATTAATTATATGTTGCATTACTACTGTAGCTACTTTGAACTCCTTTATATGCACTCACCAGCCACATCATTATAGTTACACCTGTGCAGTAATGCAATCTGTCAACAGCTCTTCCATACATAACATTTTGAAGCTTTTACATTTTCAGTTTTTCAGGACAGTTTTCTGACAATGTCAACACAAACTGAAAATGTATAAGCTTCCTAAAAGAATACATAGCTGTCGTATTGGACTGTATTTTCTATTAAATTATTGTCATATAAATTGAGTATATACTTTTCTTTTTTAGCCTGCAAACTACTAGTTTCCTCTTTAACAATGTGTTGTACTGTTTATATTCATAGGTAGTATTTTTATGTTGTACAAATTATGCATTTATGAGTATAATGGAAATATTTAAGTGCATATATATTTTATAATGTGCTCCATAAATTAATAAATTATTATTATGCATGAAGCACTCAATTGGAGATGCTTTTAATCACACATTTATTTCAAATATATATAAAAAAAACTGTACAACCACAACACCAGATACTACTTAATATCAATGCAAACTGTATTATGCAATCTGTGCAGAGATGTTTTGAGGATTTGTTTCCATGGCAACAGTGTCAAGTGCGGACAGCGAGGCTCGGTGTGCATTCAACATCGACTTGTTTCGGCTTTTCCAAACTGTTTACGAGAGCAAGGACACTTCGTCTCGGATTCCTCCTCGCTGTCTGCTCTTTAATCCCACAGAGCTGCTTTTCCATCATCCTCTTTATTTTGGGGGGATTTTATCTGTCTCATTTTGGGCCATCTACCCCCCACTTTACAGAGCAGGGTGGGTGTTACATAGCAAACCCCCATCACCACCACCACCTCTGACAGATGAGGAGGTGGCGATTTAGGATGGCCAGGAGCCAGAGTTTCTCCTGGAACCATCAGCGGTGGTGGGCTGTGACACAGCTCCAAATATATCATGAAAGAGGAAAGTACTTCTCACTCACAAACTTATAGAGAATATTCAGAATGACAATAAACTGCACTGACAATAATATCATCTTTTCTATTTCAGCTTTTGCATTAACACTCACAGTGAGACTTAAAACAGCAATAACCATAAAATGCAACTCAATGAAATAAGCATTGATTAAATTGTCAAACAAACTAGATCTGGCTCCTGTGGTGAGCAGGGAGGAAACTTCCACCTGAAAATGTTTTATATTGATGCTGGCAATTCTGTTGCTTTCTTGCAAATCATCAAAACAGCTGTTTGTTGGACAAGTATTATAAGTATTATCTGGTTCACTAGTTTAAAGATTGTTCATTTGTACAGTCATGGTGAGATTTTGTGGCAGTAAAATTAGAGTAGACTATTTTTCATCTAATGCCAAAATTTTTATAATTTTTTTTTAATTTTAATGAAATTTATAAAAATTATAAAATGAAATTGAACTTGAAACATAAATTTCCATCTCTTTTTATTACAATTTGATCAATGAACAACTCAAAGCAAACAGGACATTCACCTCCTGGGTGTCCATGTTCCTGTGTGAAGCCACGTCAATATTTACTTATGTTACTTACTTCTGTTAACATATATTGGAAGTATAGTTTGTAAAGAG
>CM056549.1:29651956-29801956 GCA_029721515.1 Synanceia verrucosa
ATTGAAATCTTATTTATTATAATGATTCAAACTCATGTACAGATATTGAGGATCATCTTTTTATAATAGATATTATATTCATTTTTCAAAAGATAATTATGATGTTCCATCTGCGTTGAGGATACTTTATAAAGTGGATCATACGGGAGCTTATGTGTGATCATATTGGCGGTTCGCTGGTCCTTAGAGGGTGCTCGCTCCACGCTACACGTTTTGGATCTACCTACTCCTTAGCATTAAGACCTAGCGCATGATGGTTAATCTGCATCTCATGTCGTTGTCATTTAACATTTATGCTA
Organism: Synanceia verrucosa; assembly: GCA_029721515.1. NCBI lineage: Eukaryota > Metazoa > Chordata > Actinopteri > Perciformes > Synanceiidae > Synanceia > Synanceia verrucosa. The sequence continues at coordinate 29,652,256 of CM056549.1, forward strand.
CATCCTGTGCTTGGCATCTTGACTGGATACTCTGAAGAGTTGGCATCAGAGAGAAATTTTTTGTGCATAAGAGCACTTATTTTTCCAATCCTTACGTAATTCATAAGATAAATTTTAGATTTTGACATGCAAGAAAAATTATATATGTATATTCTTATCAACATATTTTAATCTTATCATCTTTATTTTTTAATTAATTACAAAAATATTCTAAATAATTGTTTATAATTTTAAATATATTTTACATAATTTTTACTTTTTATTTAGATTTTATTAATTATATAATAATAAATATTTTAATTTATACTCAGAGCTCTTTCAATTTAATATCCAATCTATGCATCATTGGTTATTTCGACACGCGACGCGTACCGATTTTCATTTGGACTGACCTCTTTCGGTTACTCTATTATTCTTTGATCCATTAAAGTTAAACCACACCACACTTAAAAAGGTGTGCAGAGATCCTGACATGTGTTGCCATTCTAAAAGAAACTACATAGAAATTATAATAATATTTTTTAGTTGATACTAATTTAACAATATTATATAAAATTAATTAAAAAATTTCTTTAGATATTCACGAATTGTATTTTTCAATACTTTTTAATTGATTTAAGATATTTTACACAGTTTTCTAAATGAGTATTATATAATTTTTTTATTTAATAAGAAATACTGAAAATCTCTTAATAAACACAACTACGTCATTTGACCTTTTTTATCTAATAGATTTAATTCTATAAATAGGTACAGTGTAGTCAGGCACACAGTGTGCTTCTTATAGGCTCAGTCATTCTATTGATGTTCAGCACCTTGAGCCCCATGTGTGATTTTTTTGTAAGAGTGCTTTCTAGCCGTTAAATTCTCTACTGATGCAACATCATCAATGAACAGATCGCTTGTCTATCATTGTGCGACTATCTAGCCTTGTCCACTGGTTCCCGGGTCTTGTAATCTGTGACACGATGTCCAATATACAAGACCACGCAGTGCAGCTATCTGGTCCTTCGACAAGAGCGCTGGTGCTACTCTCCCACCTATCGCGGCAAAGCTGTCAAGTTCTGATAGCCTATGATCTAGGCGCCCTGTCGTTGGTCTCTGCACTAGGCCTGGTGTCTGACATCTTCGAGCCTGACCAGGTCTCAGATCTGCCACATGGACCTCTCGTTCAGTGAATCTTCTCGACTCTATCTCGATACGGACAAGTCCTGGCCTCCTGACGCCTTGTCACTCTTGTTGGCGATATGGTTTCGATCCTTGTGGATGTCCCATGGTTTCCGGGGCTTCGGTCTGCTGTCCTGTGTCGTGTCAGTCTGGCTAGGTTTGTGCACTCTAGTGTGCCGACAGGCTTCCTGGTACTGCAGCCTCTGGCGCATGACTTGAGGCCTGTGCGCCACACGCCTCACTGTGAGCTGCTTCATGCATGTGAGGCACTTCGTGAATTCCTCCTGGTGTGCCTTATGGAAGCGTCTTGAGCACTGTCATTGGTCTCAGGTAACAGACTATGTCGTGGTGACACCTACTCATTGTGACGGACGATCACAGTATGGTTTCCGTCCAACTGCTGTAGACAGGTATCAGTCATTCTGGAGGGTGTCTCCGCATGTGACTTGATGTCATCTCTCTCGCCTGAGACTTTGTGACTCACTGCTTCATGTGTGTTGTTTAATTCTAAAAGAATATTGGTATTAGTGCTCTGTGCATTACGAGAGGTATTACGTCATGTACTGTTAGAGTGAGCGCACCGTAAGTGATAGTCTACTCTAAGATTAATGAGGCTTATTTGACATATGATTGTCGCTAACTTCAGCAAACTCTACATTTAATAATTGATAGGAGCGGCTTCTTTGCATAATATATTTATATATTTCCTCTGCCTCCATTTGACGTAGTTGGTAACAAGTATTGCTGTAAGTTTTTGCTTGATTTAATTATTATATAGAAAGTTGTTGTAAGATAGTGTTCTGTATAATTATGACTGAATTAATTTTCGATACGTACGATTGTGATGATTCAAGTACAAATTAGTAATACTTATACTTAAATGAATTGGCTTGCTTCTTATGATCACACAACATCAGCTTGTATTTCATAAAGTGTTTTCATAACACCTGCATCAGTGGGTAAATTATGATACAAGAGAATGAAAGTATGAATCTAATATGTATAATCTCTACACTACTCTACACAACTTGTCTAAGTGCAACATACAAACCCTGCAGGCTTTGCAGTTTGGCCAAAATCTTTTCTCACATTATTTAAGTTTTTTGACATGGCACTGCTATTTTTATTTATTTATTTTCTAAATAATTGGTCATATGAGTAGTCATCTTTGGTCAGGAATTCATATACACGATTTCCTTCTGTGGCATATATAAGAATCTGCATAGCAAATTAAGTTTTAAATCTGAGTGTTATTTCCTATTTCTTTTTTCCCCCAGGCACCAACTACAGAGGTAGAATGGCAGACAATAGCTCGGGAATTCAAACTGAATTGGCAATTCCCACATTGCCTTGGCAGGCTTGATGGGAAGCATGTCTACATTCAACTTTAATTGAAAGTGGGAATGTTTACCATAACTGTAAGGGCAGGTCCTTTGTGGTGATGATGGCGGTTGTGGATGCTAACTACAAATTCATTTATGCCAGTGTGGAAACACAGGGGTGTGTTTCAGGTGCTGGGCCGTTCGCTAACTCTGACCTGTACAGAGCGATGGACGGGTGCATTCTGAACTTTCCTGAGCCCGAGCCTTTGCCAAATTCCAGCGTTGTGATGCCATTCATGTTTGTAGGGGATGATGACTATCCGCTAAAGCCTGACCTCATGAAGCCCTACCCATTCAGGCAGATGGATCATAGACAGAGAGTGCTCAACTATCGTCTCTCTAGGGCATGGAGAATGGTTGAAAATGCATTTGGCATTCTTGCAAATAGGTTGCCGTTTTTCAGGTCCACCATTTGTTTGGAGCCACACAATATGGTTACAATAACTATGGCCTCTCTGTGCATTCACAATTTACCCTGTGAGTGCCGGTCTGAGGCATACACACTTCCAGCCTTTGCAGACTTGGAGAATGCTGACCATCACATGGCTTCAGAATGGGATGGGGGCTTTCCAGCCGGTGGACCATCAAAGGGAGCGCAAGCCAACACTGTTTTTCTCCCCTGTTGGTAGCGTGCACTGACAGGAGGCCCACATTCAGCTATTGTTTCTGACCTAATAAAGATGACATCTTTATGCATTACTGGTGGTTCTGTTCAGTCATCTTCACTAAACGGTAAAGTAAAATTAATTATAAGGGACACTGGTGTTATGACATGGGAGCATTGCAGTAAAAGTACATTAATTATATGTTGCATTACTACTGTAGCTACTTTGAACTCCTTTATATGCACTCACCAGCCACATCATTATAGTTACACCTGTGCAGTAATGCAATCTGTCAACAGCTCTTCCATACATAACATTTTGAAGCTTTTACATTTTCAGTTTTTCAGGACAGTTTTCTGACAATGTCAACACAAACTGAAAATGTATAAGCTTCCTAAAAGAATACATAGCTGTCGTATTGGACTGTATTTTCTATTAAATTATTGTCATATAAATTGAGTATATACTTTTCTTTTTTAGCCTGCAAACTACTAGTTTCCTCTTTAACAATGTGTTGTACTGTTTATATTCAGGTAGTATTTTTATGTTGTACAAATTATGCATTTATGAGTATAATGGAAATATTTAAGTGCATATATATTTTATAATGTGCTCCATAAATTAATAAATTATTATTATGCATGAAGCACTCAATTGGAGATGCTTTTAATCACACATTTATTTCAAATATATATAAAAAAAACTGTACAACCACAACACCAGATACTACTTAATATCAATGCAAACTGTATTATGCAATCTGTGCAGAGATGTTTTGAGGATTTGTTTCCATGGCAACAGTGTCAAGTGCGGACAGCGAGGCTCGGTGTGCATTCAACATCGACTTGTTTCGGCTTTTCCAAACTGTTTACGAGAGCAAGGACACTTCGTCTCGGATTCCTCCTCGCTGTCTGCTCTTTAATCCCACAGAGCTGCTTTTCCATCATCCTCTTTATTTTGGGGGGATTTTATCTGTCTCATTTTGGGCCATCTACCCCCCACTTTACAGAGCAGGGTGGGTGTTACATAGCAAACCCCCATCACCACCACCACCTCTGACAGATGAGGAGGTGGCGATTTAGGATGGCCAGGAGCCAGAGTTTCTCCTGGAACCATCAGCGGTGGTGGGCTGTGACACAGCTCCAAATATATCATGAAAGAGGAAAGTACTTCTCACTCACAAACTTATAGAGAATATTCAGAATGACAATAAACTGCACTGACAATAATATCATCTTTTCTATTTCAGCTTTTGCATTAACACTCACAGTGAGACTTAAAACAGCAATAACCATAAAATGCAACTCAATGAAATAAGCATTGATTAAATTGTCAAACAAACTAGATCTGGCTCCTGTGGTGAGCAGGAGGAAACTTCCACCTGAAAATGTTTTATATTGATGCTGGCAATTCTGTTGCTTTCTTGCAAATCATCAAAACAGCTGTTTGTTGGACAAGTATTATAAGTATTATCTGGTTCACTAGTTTAAAGATTGTTCATTTGTACAGTCATGGTGAGATTTTGTGGCAGTAAAATTAGAGTAGACTATTTTTCATCTAATGCCAAAATTTTTATAATTTTTTTTTAATTTTAATGAAATTTATAAAAATTATAAAATGAAATTGAACTTGAAACATAAATTTCCATCTCTTTTTATTACAATTTGATCAATGAACAACTCAAAGCAAACAGGACATTCACCTCCTGGGTGTCCATGTTCCTGTGTGAAGCCACGTCAATATTTACTTATGTTACTTACTTCTGTTAACATATATTGGAAGTATAGTTTGTAAAGAGACTGTATTCGTATAACAAACAGAAACTGATACGCTGCCCCGACATGTCTAAAATTGATACGATGGGTGATGCTAGAGAGTCAAGAGTAGGGCATCCACAGTGTGCTTCGTTCCTTTTTTCTTCTTGCAATCATGCGTAAGGAGTACACACTACCACAGAAGCTCATTCCTCTGAAATTACTTTGACATGCTCATCCTATGCAGCTTCACCACCTTCATGGTAAGGACTATGATTTTCTCATCCACTGACAGGCTGCGTCTGATTGGATTTTGTGTTGTTGAAAGACAGCAGACTTTGTGCCATTCTGGACCTAAAGTACCTCAACAGGTACTTAAAAATGTTGCCTTTTCGCATGCTGACTACGGCAGATTCCCTGAGTGTCATAGATCGGGGGAGAGATTTGCAACCATAGACCTCAAGGATGCTTATTTCCATGGCCAATTGCTGCTCATCATCAGCAATATGTATGGTTTGCCTTTCAGAGTCTCCACTAGCAGTTCAGGGTGCTCCTGTTTGGACTCTCAGCTGTCCCCAAGGGTTTTCACCCACTGTGTGGCGGTGGCTCTCTACAAGTACAGGGTGTCAAGATCTTGCCTTACATAGACAACTGGGTAATATGTGCACCAACACAAGATTGGTTGATATGGCATATAGATCCTCCTACTTGCGCACATGGCCAGGTTGGGCCCCAGAGAAGAGCTGCTTGGTACCCTCTCAAAGGGTCACCTACTTGGTACTGGTCCTTGAATCTATCACCATGACAGCCTGCCTCTCTCCACAGTGAGAGGGTGACATTTTGGGACTTCTCCCTCACACAGCCCTACATAAAATTCCTGCAGTCCTTGGGCAAAGTCATGGCTGACTTAACAGTTGTTCCTCTGGGATTGCTGAGGCTGTGCCTGCAAATTTGTCAGACTTCACCTGGATACCAGGACCCACAGACACAAGCTGGTCAGAGTGTCACTGGCATGTGTGCATGCCTTGACACCCTGGAGAGACAGGGCACTCCTGTGGGTTGGGGTGCCCTTGGGAGCTAGTCCATCCTTACGTGAGACGATCCACTTTGGATGCCCAAGGGCAATGGTCTTTCCAAGATCATACATGCCACATCACTGTGCTGGAACTTCACGCTGTACATCTGGCTCTGCAGCATTTTGTGACACAATAGCATAGGAAACATTTTCTTGTACTATCGGACAACATGTCTGTCATCTCCCAGATAAATCATCAGGGAGGCACCAGGCTAATGTGTCTGCTGTATGTTTCCTTCTGCCTCTTGACTTGGGCTGCCCCTTTCCTGTCCAGCCTTGCGAGTGATGTACCTGCCGGGAGACAGGAATCAGATGGCGGATTTCCCTCTCCAGATGTAAGCCATTGTTGGGGTAATGATGACTCCTTCCAAGGTAGTGGAAAGGATGTGCTCTCTTCAGCAGGGTGATGGTGGACCTCTTTGTCTCAGAGTTGTTGGCTCATTGCCCACTGTGGACAGAGGAGATCTCCAGGGTGGTCACAGGCTTCTCTTGGTGGCCCCTTCTGGCCAGGGAGACCCCGGTTTCTGTTGCTGCAGAGTCTCCCTTGCAGCTCACTGTGGTGCCTCCCAGACAGCAGGGACCTCCTGTCTCAGCCTGAGGGTCACATCTGGCACCCAAATGCCTGCTGTCTTCAGCTCTGGGTCTGGCCTCTACATGGCCCTACTTAATGGTGACAGGCTGTACTCAGTCGGTCAGGACCACCATCCTGATGCTGGTGCGGCATCCACTTGTGTTCAATATAAGAGCAAGTGGAGGCAGTTTTCAATCTGGCATGCGGGCAGGACTGAGGACCCTGTAGTCTGCCCTGTGAGTACAGTCCTGGAGTTCCTCCTGTCCCTTTTGGATGGTGGTCATGCTTATTCAACATTGTAGGTGTATATATAATAACGGCATGGCCTTGTGGGGAATGCCACCGTGGGTTCCCACCAGTTGGTTTCCCTCTTTCTCATAGGGGGCTCAGACAGCACTATCTGAAATTTCTGAGGGTCCCTGCTTGGGATTTGAACCTAGCACTGGGTGCCCTCTATGTGCCTCCATTTGAGCTGTTGGATCAGACAGACCTGAAATGACTGTCAATCAAGGCGTAGACCATGGTTCTGCTCCCGGGTTGCTCTGCTTCAACTCAATGAGGTGGGTGCCTGGGCTTCATTGTGACATAGTTGGAGCGGCAGTAGCTCAGTCTGTAGTGACTTGCGCTGGGAATCGGAGGGTCGCCAGTTCAAGTCCAGGTCGGACCAAATGTGGAGAGTGGACTGGTAGCTGGAGAGGTGCCAGTTCCTCCTCCTGGGCACTGCCGAGGTGCCCTTGAGCAAGGCACCGAACCCCCAACTGCTCGGGGCGCCTGGATAAGGGGCACAATGCATGTGCATGTGTTTGTTGACTTGTGTGTGTAATGTGCAACTGAAAAAAGTAACAGAGTGAAAAAATGTAAATCCTCCCTTGAGGGTATGTGTCATCCAGTGCTTTCAGCACCACCTGGTGGTCATTGAAGGACGAAGGACGAAAGTACAAGGGTTATGGCTGTAACCACGGTTCACCTGGATGACCACCAGGACATTTGGTCAACCTGAAGCCTCGTGGTTTCAGGAACTGAGCACCTGCACACACAGCTGTCACACATGACATTATTGTCATTAGTACTCAACACGCACATGCCTGGCAAACATCCGGGATTCATAGAACCACGAGACAGGAGGACAGATTTGAAATATCTTCCACCAGAGCAGTGCAGTGTGATGCTTTTGTCACTGCTTTGTGTCACCTTCATCATCAACCTCTTCAGCTTCTAATGTCATCAAGCAATCATCCATGACAGACAATGTGATTTCAGTTATCTTTTTAAACTGTTCATCGAACATGAAATAGGAGTGTGGCTGCGGTGACTTGTTCTTGTCATTTTCTGCCATTAAATTATATATTTAAGCTTTTCAAAGTTAATTTTAAACATCCTACTATTCACTGGTCTCTCTGACCTACTTTCTCTTTGACAGATCCCTTCAGTTTTGTTGCTGTTTGAAGCAGCCGTTAAGTCACTGTGCTGCTCTCTGGTAACGGGTGGGCTGTTGCTGTGGACTGCATTAGATTTCACATTAGATTAGATTTGAGTGTTAATGTAACATCCAAGGGGAGAAAGTGCTGTAGGTGGTGCAGTTGCAGATGCTAAATAAAGGATAATGAGAGTGGGTGTTCTCTGTCACTCATTTCTCCCAAAATCCAGCGCATTGAATAGTGCAGCTTGAATCATCAATATTTTAAAACTGGCATCATTTGAGTGACGCTTTTCCACTGATTTGCTGGTGATATGTGAGAAAATGAATTCAGAAAAGTCGGACGCCTCAGCGCACAAAGTGTGTGACAGAGACGGCGAAAATTGAAAGCCTGCTATTCATCGTGCTTTGTTGTGGAAAAAGAGACTTGGAAATTTGAAAGGGACTTTTGTACCCTGGCTGCTGTCCGCCTGTTGATGGATCCATTCATCAATCAGTAATCTGGTTTGACAAGGACTTCAGTGAAGACTTTATTACATGACATCAAAACAGTAGCTATATTTTGCCTCAATGTACAATAACAACACTGTACACCTCAAATTTGTTGGGTAGATTCGGGAACTCGTGTCTCATGGATGGAAGAACATAGACAGCCAAGATGGCATTAAAGCCTGCAGTGAGGAGAAAGATACATTTACATATTAGTGGATATAATGCAGTGTTTCTCCTTCCGATCATCCCTGTGTCACTGCTTTTATCCCATCTAACACATGCGTAGCCCGTCCCCCTGGGCTGTCCCTAAAGATGTGACCTTGGAACCCAACTGTGCACGGACAGATATTATGTGCATGTAGAATTAAAGCTTTTAAAATCCTTCCCTGCTGCACAGCATGTAACTTTTCCACCAGTTAACAACTTACCAATTCTATGAATATGGAAAACCCCTTCACAAATAAGTTTAGCTCCCACTGGTGAGTGGCTCTGGTGCAATAGTCATCCAGTATCCTGAGGTATGACATCCACAAGATGGTTACTCACATCATGAGAAACGTGAAGTGTAGGAAACAGTGTGCATTTATATAGCGAGGAGGAAATTGTGTGTAGCTCATCTGATTTACATGCAGGATTTCGACATCCCATGAGTCTGACATCTCATCACAAGACTTGTAATTTACAGTCACCCTCATTATCCATCATCTTTTCCTACCATGTATTTTAGTTGATTTTAGTTAAACTGTCAGTAATCCATCTGCTATAACCACAATCTTTCTCTAGCTGTGAAGTGTCTATCAAATATATTTTTACAGCTTAATATATCATATGACAGTAGTGATGCACCTACAGAGAATGACCACCTGAATGAGCAGTTCCCCTTGGCTTTACTGAGCTTTATAGTGCATTTCAGATCAGTGTTTATCTGTGCAGCCCACAACTTTACTGCTCTGGTTCAGAAAATGGTGGAAGGAGGAGTTGAAGCACATCTACACTATGATGATCAGATGTTTTTATCCTCACCAGAGTAATTAATGAGATATTAATCATGATCACGATTTTGTCTTTCCACAATCAAATGAACTGCAATATTTGTGATTAAAAAGTGTGCTCTGCTGAAAACTCAATTGCAAATCAAATAAATTACTTCCTAAACTAACAGCCAGCAACTAGCTGACACTCAAGATTTTTTTGGATTCACTTTTGGGGAGCTGTCATGCCGCTGCACACACACCCATTCCTGAATGTTATGACTGCAGTCCAGAGTAGTAGAATATACTATTACTTGTTTTGTTCATCACACAGGTGCATCTTTCCAGGCCAAGACCCCATTGCCTCCAGAACCTTGCTTCAACGTTGGCCACCCACCTGACCTTGAAACATGGAGCCCATCTCGTTAACCATGCTTTACACAGAACTCAAGAGACACATTACCCTCAGGTGGAGACCAAAACAGAGCTAAAAGAAGATACTATTGGTTGTACTTTGTGGGCCCAAAACTTGTCAAGACTCCTGATGAACCATCATGTTACCCATGTCACTGCTCATCTTATCAACTCTAAAAGTGATGATATGTCAGTGTTATGTTGACCACACTATAAACATCAATAATTGCAGGATTAAACACAATGTAGTTACCAGAAATCTCTTTTTGTTTGTTATATGTGCTCAGCTGTGCCAGTTTCATATTTTAGTGAGTGTTGAGCGAGAGTCTGTCTGCCAACTCATATTTGTCCCAGTTTTATTTTAAAGGACTGCTCTTATGTTTTGAGCATCAAATACTCATACACATACAGACTTGAACATGTACCTGGAGTCAAAGACTGACCCAGTTTCACAGTATCACAATGTCTATGGAAAGTTCTCAATCTGAATGTTCAAAACTGAGAAATATGTAACCTCTGTTTGTCTCTTCAGCAGTGTTGGGCATGTTACTTTGAAAAAGTAATTAGTTATAGTTACTAGTTACTTCTCCCAAAAAGTAACTGAGTCAGTAACTGAGTTACTCCACTGTTAAAGTAACTAGTTACCAAAAAAACACAAACATTTGCAGCTCCTGTGTCTGTGTGAGCCAAGTCGGATAACAGCTTCAATGAGCAGCTTCAGTAACGCGCAGTGACAGCGTGTTGGTAATGGTAACGGTGTTGTAACGATGGAAAAACTAATTAGTTAGATTACCCATTACTGAAAAAAGTTACACCGTTATTAACGCTGTTATACTCTAACACTGTTATTACCAACACTGGTCTTCAGTGGTCAGCACTTGATGTTTACAGCGATCAGTGGTGACAGAAAAGTTATGTGTTAAACTTGAAAATGTGAGAAATCTTTATGTCATGCTGTCGTTGGCTGGTTTAAGAAATGAAAGAAGAGAAAAATTGGGCAAACTGTCAGAGTGATCATTTCTGTCACTCTGTTATATACATCAACCACTGTTTCATTCATTGAAGCATTTCAATTTACATTCAGGTTCATTTTTTTTATGATTTTACAATGTATGCAAATCACATTGACATCATCTTCATTTGTGGTTCTCAAATCTGATTCCGTTTCTTCAGAGACATCACTGCATCAAATCAGGTTTCAAACTGATACAATACATCTCATTTAAACAACAGGAAACAAAACCAAACCAAACCACCACAGAGGCCACATATGAACAGCTGGAGGTAAACACACAAACACAGATTGGATTTCAGAAACTAATTTAAACTAAACTGAGTCAAGGACGTAAATAAAAGAGGGAGTTGATGCAGTGCTATGAATGAGATTAGATGATGTGAGATATTTGACATGAGAGAGGACAACAAAGAGAGAATCTCATCACATATCAGTTTAAATGAGTTATGTTGTTCATTATAAACTTCTACGTGTTTTTAATTAATTTTTTCTTCAGTTTACAGAAGTTCAGCATTAACACAAAGAAAATGTTATATCTATACTTCTTTCTCTGACAGGTTGTAATTTTTCTCACTTTAAACAAAGCAGGTTTGAGAGGCTAAATCTGAGACCAAAATAGGTTCATACTCAGCTCATTATTACTGCTGCTGAGAGTGACAGGCAACTTTAATTTAAATGACTGGTATTTTGGTGTCCAGATTGCCCAAGCCTGAGCAGTTTCAAGCCTGAATGAGTCCAGATTGAGTAAGAAACAAATTAGCGCCCACTTAATATACTTACATTCTTCATGCTGCAGAGAAGTCTGTCTCAAAAGAGGGCAAGAGTGTCACTGGTAATTTGCTGATCTGTATATACACCAGTCAAGCCACCTGTCTATAATATTGTGATGGTCAACCTTTTTTCTGCCAAAGCAACTCCATATGCAACAAACTGTGAAGCACTGTGTATTCATACACTTTCCTTTCAGAACCACCATTAACTTCTTTGGCAATTTGAACTCCAGTAGCTCATCGGTTAAATCAGACCACCAGGACCAGCATTCACTCCCCACCTGCATCAATGATCCTTGTCCTCTCATGGACTACTTCTGATAGCTCCTGACCATTGCAGACTAGGAACACCCCACAAGAACTATATCCAGCACCCAGATCCAGCATGCAGAGCCCACGCGCTCACAACAACAACAGCGCTAAAGTGCTAACAAAGTAGCAAGGAGTAGGAGTGATATCAACTGTGTGACAGGATTTTTTGTAAAAGTCTGAAAAAAATGGATTGGCTATTATTTGCTGGTTCCTGGTAGCGGTATGGTACATTGTGGCGGTTTATCATGAATACCAATGCAACTGAAAGTAAAGTAATCATTACAACCACTATGTCATGGTGTCATGTTGATTTATTCAGATATTCCATCACTAAAGTCCATAGGTTACAATTCGCGGACTCGCTAGCTTTAGTGAAGCTATTATTTACAGTAGAAACTACAACAGTGATACTACAAGACATACAAATGCTGGTAAACATAATAGTAATAATAATTTATTTATTCCAACTTGATATAATAATTATTTTTTCCAACATGATATTTCTATTAATTTTAAATACTGGAGAGGCTACTCGCATACTGACGGGCTACTGCCATATTGCACTGGAGCTGCCATATTGTACTGTTCACATCCTCATCACAAACTCAGATTTTTGCATCCATATTTAATCTTAGTCACTTTATCATGTATTATCTTTCGGTTCTTATCTCTGCACTTCAAGGCTTTCGACAGTGTCCATCGAGACACCCTCTGGAAGATACTGCATTCCTATGGGATACCATCTAAGATAATATCCATCATAAAATCTATGAACAGTTTGAGTGTAGTGGCATCATGGGAAATAACCTCTCTGAGTGGTTTCCTGTGCAGTCAGGAGTGAGACAGGGGTGCATGATCTCTCCCATCTTCTTCCTTGTCGCCACAGACTGGATCACAACCAACACCACAACTGACAGACCCAGAGGCATTCAATGGACCCTATTGGACCCTCCCAACTGCAAGATCTCGACTTTGCTGATAACCTTGTTCTCCTGTCAAGCAACCATTACAACATGCAGCCTAAAACTGACAGGCTTAACTACTTTGCCAGACAGGTTGGACTCAGCATCAACACCTTCAAAACACAAGTGCTGTGTGTCAACTCCATCCCCACAGGACTCATCCTTGTTGATGAGAAACCACTTTAGTTTGTGGAAGATTTCACCTATCTGGGCAGCATCATTAGTAAGTTATTGTCTCATTGGATTACTTACTCACATGTTACTGATGTAGACACGTCTTGAATGGCAGTGCCACTTTGCTATGGTATACTTTGTGACCCTAGACTATCTATATATCTGTCTGTCTGTCTGTCTGTCTATCTAGATCAGTGCAACAAGCCACAGCTGCTACTACCCAAGGGCCCATAGTGCAGCAGACTACAGACCTTATAGTGCAGTTCCTCTGTTTGTGGGTAGAAAAGATCCTGCAGGAGTGGCCTGGGGTGAAATGGATTCTTCTGCCTGGTAGTGTTTGGTCTCATAGCAGTTTCTGTCTTACTGTCCTAACTGCTTTCATGGTTGTAATGCAGGTGAAAAGTGATGTGACATCATAAGAGACCATGCTTTCACCTGGGTCCAGTTTTATTTCCTTTACCTTGTGTGTAAAATCCTGGGAGCTTTACACATGGTGCGGAGTGTTGATAACCAGCGGAGCTGAGATGGTGGCCAAGTGTTTGGCAATGTTGTAGGGAACTGAGTTGATGCTGCTGATGATGGGTCTGAGGGGTGACCCCTCCTTGTGGATTTTTGGGAAGTCTATAGATGCGTGTAGTGGCTTCCCCAGGGTATAGCCGATAATGAAGAGGTCGGTCAATAACTTTGTCTCTTTCCAGATTTTGGAGGAAACTGATTGTTTTCTTCTTGTAACTGCTGGTGGGGTACTGCTTTAGGGTCTCAGAAGTGACTGAGTCACTGAGCAAACCAGTCACCTTGGTGTGGTAGTCAGTTGTGTTCAGTACCACTGTGCATCTGCCTTTGTCCAAACAACTACTCCACAAGTGAGCCATCTCCCCAGAACAAGACTCAGCAGATCACCTGCACCTGAAAGACACCTGAGGACACGCTTTGGAGGACAGTATTGTCCAGGTTTTAGCCAATAACAGTGCTTGGCTATACCGTGTTTTTCTGCATTGTGAGCTGGTGGCACAATCAACAGGCACCAACAAGAGCTCAAACCATCCTCTCTCAGACAGATGGTTTGAGAGAGGAGTTAAAGGAGCCATTTTTATCAAAATGGAGAAACAATCTTTGAACAGAAAAGGAGAATTACGACACCATCTTTCAGCTACTCATAACTCAGTATTGATCTCCATCCCCAGAAACTGCAGGGTCATTCACACCTGAGTGCAGCTCACCTTAACGGCTCTCAAAAAAAAGGATGGGCAAGACACAGACTCCCCCATTAATAGTAAGAACTCCTAACGAGACCTATTGTTTTGGTGGTTCTGGTCTGTGTGTTTTCTGCTCCAACAGGAGTATAAGTATCTGGATTCTCTACCAGTCAGAACTGAAGAAGCCTCTTTTTCCACGGGGGTGGTTCCAGGGCTGGTTCGGAGCCAGAGCCTGACGTAGCACCAATTCTTTGTGTTTCCACAGCCTAAGCACCAGCCTCTGGTGCTTACAGTAAGTCAGGGACACACTGAAGTTTCACACAAACTGTTGCACACTGAACTGTAGAACAATAGTGTCCCACCACGTGCTTGAACGACGCTTGAGGTGGGACCAGACAGGATGTTTTCCACAAATGTTAGCTGTTATTATAAACATTTCATGTTGTAATAACTTTGGTATTTTTCAACCTGGACATTATTTTCCCATGTTTGATGGCAGGTGGTGTAGTGGTTAGCACTGTCGCCTCACAGCAAGAATGTACCGGGTTGGATTCCCAGACTGGGGTCTTTCTGTGTGGAGTTTGCATGTTCTTCTGTCTGTGTGGGTTCTCTCCAGGTACTCCGGCTTTCTCCCACCATCCAAAAACATGCATGGGGATTAGGTTAATTGTCTAATTTAAATTGACCGTAGGTGTGAATGTGAGTGTGAGTGGTTGTCTGTCTCTATGTGTCCTGTGATGAACTGGAGACTTGTCCAGGGTGTACCGTTCCTCTCGATCCAGCCCCCCCACACCCTATGAGGATAAGTGGTAGAAAATGGATGGATGGATGTTTGATGGCAGCTGTGAAATGAGCTGTGAGCCAGCAGCCACTAAGGTCCACTGAAGGCAATTGATTTTGCCACTGACAGGCTCTCAGGATGGTATTTGTAGTTGTCTGACAACATTATGGAAGGAACCCTACTGAGAAATAAAACCTTTCTCTTGACCTGATCTGTTTGTTACTGAGTCCAGGTATCATTCAGTGAGAAGTATGGATGTGAAATCTGAATATCTGTATACTATGGCTCAAATAAATACATGCGCCCATTGAATTCAAAAAGCCATTGGTCATAGACAATCTAAATATTCAACCATGACAGTGAAAATATTTTAGATAACATAACGCTGCTGTCTGTTCTCCAACACAACAAACTTTTAGTCTCTTTATACTACTATATTAGACCAATGACAGAAATTTTCACCATGACCAATGAGTGACATGGGAAAATGGGTCACCAGAGTCACCCTTTAAACAAACACATTTTGAGGATGTACTGTTGTGGTGCAAGTATGTGTTGCAGAATCCGAATCCACTTTAGAAAAATAAGTTCTTGGCTCACATTTTTGTTTCATCTAAATCCAAATCCTTGCAGAAAGGACCATTTGGTGTATTGGAGTTGTTGTTCTTCTAAGCTGAGTTACTATAATGCAGCTCAGATCCTTAAGTTGAGGGAGAACCATCCATTTACTCAATCCATGGAAAGCCCTACCTTACCGATTATTTGCTAAATCCTTTTGAGATTTTACTTAGCCATCAACATGGCGTGATGTGACAACGTGACAAAGAGGTGAAATGCATGTCTTCCAGCCTTCCATCTCCTCCACATGCTGCATTTATGAACACTTCTTCTTTCAGGCTCAGCAGCGCTTCACTTCACACGAAGGCGCCGCCAGGAAAACTGGGACGATGACTTCTTTGATAATCTGTGTTATATGAATTTCAAAGTGATTGGCGTCTTACTTGCCTCCTCAATTTAGGTAGCAACTGCTACCTGTCACCATCTAACAATATGAGAAAATCCTCCGAGTCCTTGGGACAAAGCCAAATTATTGACTGCATTGTGGTAAATTTGCATTGTGGGAGACTGGGAAATAAACAACCTCCTGCTATTCATCCGCCAAACAGATAATAAGTGATTACAGAGAATGTGCGTCACTTTTCTGCAGTTTACTGTCTTTTTTTTTTGGTAGCCAGTTTCTCTTTTCAACAGAAAGACATACATTTGGAAGAAAAGAGGGAACTGAAGCATTACAGAAACAATGAAAGAAAGGCAGGATGAAGACAGAAAGAACAACAGGCACAAAGGTTCAAAGGTGGAAAAGAAGAAATGCGACAGACAAACAGCTAATAGACAAAAGCAGGCAGAAAAGCCTGCTACTATCACAGAGAGGCTGTCATCTCTGTTTGTTATTAGACATGCCCTCTCTTTGTGTGTCTGCATGTCTTCTCTCTTTTCATCTCAACTCAAGACTATCCACGCATCTGACACAAACGCCAACCACTCAATATCTCACCTTTGTCAACTCGAGGCTGTTGAACAAGCCAGAAGCCACTAAGAATTAGAAAATGCTTCATACACCAGGTTTTCTGTAAAATATAATCTATACTGGATTTGCATGTTTTTTATCTGTTGATGATGCTAGAAGTTTAGGGACTCCAGTATGCAAATCAGAAGATGTGTGGTATTATTTGCATGGTTTAATGATATCTGCTGAATGTGTGAAGCCAAACTTAGTGTGGTAGTGTGCATGGCTGGCAGGAGAGAGGGCTGATGAGAACAATGCCAGGTGTGTTGATTAAGCAGCCTCATCTCACCAGATGGTGCATGACTGACACGGCAATTTGTAAGTAATGTTTGTGTGCCATAAGAAAGCCATTGTTGCCTATGACATGTCATTTCATGTCCTGCTGTCTGTACTGACTACAAATTTATTTCAACCAGGAGGTTGTATTCTTTTCTCAAAGTATTGTTGAGCTGATGTGTTGTTGTTGTTGACCTCAGCGACACATTTTCCATATATACAGTATGTTGCATTCTTTAAGTTTCGTTTAAGTACTTATTTGAATCCCAACCATGAAGTTTTTTCATAAACCTAAGTGGTTTTGTTGCAACAGCAGTTTTGTTTGGAACAAACTGGTTTCTCTGAAAAAGTCACAGTTTTAAATGCTGGTGGTGGTAGATAAAAATGTTTTTTTATGATATTTGATGAAGTGATAATGAGAAAAATGTGTCATCATAACATAAAGAAATATCTTGCTATAATGTGAAAGAGAGCTTGTTAAACATATTGACACACGATACTCCAAGTCATTGAATATAGCATTCACTGCCATGACACTGTTTCACTGTGACACCGTTACAGGTGGTGCATTCGAGGGCCCTTCAGATGAGGGTCAGCAGTCACGTATTTAAAAGATAAAATATGCAAAAACAGTTCTTCATTTTTTCATTGAACTTACATACTATGTTAACAAAAATTATATAATTGTGTTACATAATTGCTTTTAGCTGAAACTGAAGGTTGAAGCACCATCAATGTAGAACAAAAAGTACAGACCATCTATAATAACCACTGAACTGTCAGCAGAAAAGTGAGAAACAGAAACAGCATGCACCAAGAGTCACATTTTGTGTAATTTGCACATAAAATCTAGTCTGTCAGGTTTTAATGGAAACAGATATCACTGGGCAAATACTCGCTGCCATACAACACATGCAGACAGTTCCAACCAGAACAAGGACAGACAGGATTGTTTGTGAAATCATCAAACCGTTACTACTTGTCGCTCACTGGGGTGAGATTTCCAAATAAGTGATTGAAAAAGTAACAAAACGAAGAAAAAGTCATGTTCAAACCCACGGGTTGTCACTGAACAGCCAGGGAGCTGCTTGATACAATAAGAAATCCAGTCCCTGACTTTCCTGAAGAAACAACTCAGCCAAAGAAAATCTGCACAACATGTGAACAAATTGAAACTCAGAGCCTGTCCTGTCCCATCTGTCTCATTCAGTTAACATTTTTGTCTTGTTTATTCATATTGTCCAATCTGTTTACGGTTTTATTTTGTAGTAACTCCCTCTTGTTTCAGATCACTTTGCTTCCTGCCCTCTTGTTCTCTACTTATTGTCTTTCCCCACCCTGATTGGTTCCAGTTGTGATTCCCTTCCTCATGTTTAAATAGTCCTGTCATATTCTGTCCACTGTGAGTTTGTCTTGTCCCATGTGCCTTGCTGATAAGTATTTTGCCGCACCATTTACTGCCTCTGGAAAGACTGATTTTGTTTCTTTGTTACTTTGCAGATTAGATATACCTCTTTACGATCATCCTTGTTTAGTGGTTATATTTAGATTTACTTACCTGCTTATAGGCTCCTTTTTTAATATTCTAATTTAGATCTACTCACCTCCGTGTGAGCATCTAATGTCAAGGTTAAAGTGATGGTTCAGAATTTTGAACATTTCCAAGTGAACCGGAGTGTTGGAGACGTGTGGACAATTTTCAAAACATTTCATTAAGTCCTTCTAGGTGCAGAGTTCATTGGTGCTAGACTAACAGAAGTCAGTAGTTCTAGTTAGCCTGCCACTAAAAACAGTTGTAGCATAAGAATAAGTATAAAATAATGAACTTGACTTTTCTCATTTCTGAGTATCTCTCCAGGTAATCCATCTGACACCACGTGGCACCTAAATGCTAAAGGCTTAAGTTTTATGACTGACAGAATAAGCAGATAAAACCAGTTCCCATCCTCCTCTCTGATCCAAGGAACTCCAGGACATACATGGGACGGGTTTTATTGCACACATTCCTGCATTCATCCTGACAGACACATCTAAAGCTTAATGTGGCCTCTTCCTTTCTCCCTGCCTGGAACAGAACATTGCATTAAAATTTTAATAGTCAACTCTGCTATAATTCTTCAGCCTACTGTCATGTAAGTATCACTTTTACCATGTCAAAAGTCAATCCACACGCAGATCTTCTTCTTCTTCCCCCTTCTGATAAAGACCAAATGTGACACATGTAAGATTAATTATGAAACAATTGTACATACACAGCTATGCATAGACTGTTGTAAAACACCTACCTGCAGGCTCTGATACCATGGTTCATCTGTGTTCTGCAATTGGTTCATTAATTTCGATGCATTTGTTTTGTTCAATGGTTTTCTAACATCATGTGTTTGATGTCATTCAACAGATGAGAGAGAGAAGCTTTCAAATAGAAAAGATTTAATAAAGTAAAACACAGTAGTAGTAACGTTAAATAAATTAAAAAGAATATCATCTCAGTTAATCTGTTGGATGGGGAGTGACCAGTGGTCACACCCACACTGGACCTTCAACAAAGACCATAAAACAGCATGCTTCAGAGGGCTGAAGCCTGTCAAGTTTTGGTTTCTCCGTCTGCCTCTAGTCAAGTTCTGGTCTTCATCCTCTCCACTGCTTCTCTGTTCTCCCTCTTCCACATGCTGGGAGGGGGAGGAGGAGCGAACCCACTGACAAAGACATGTTCCCTGGATGACGTCCTCAGGGCCCAGCGCCTCACGCCATGGAACAACCTCCCCAGAACCTTCAACATGCTCCAGATAGGACTTAAGACTCTGAATCCTGAGCTAGTCAAGTTTTGATCTCTCATCCTGCCTCAAGTCAAGTTTGGTCTGCCCTCCTGCAACTTCACTCCTGACCTCTCTCTCCCTCTCTGACCCAGAGAGGGAGGGGAAGCAACGACCCAGAGACTGAGAAATGCTGCTCCACCTCAGGCTTTAATGCCTCATGCTCTCAGCTCTGCTCCTCTGCCTGAACTGAAATGAAGGAAGTCAGATTCTATGCTCAGACACAGGCTGCAGAAATGACTCCAGCCTCCATGAAGAAAACCTCCAAGAGAAGAAATGACTGTCTGCAGCAGTCATATTGAACTGCTGGGACGCCAGCCGACTCCCTCCATCAACGAGGGGGGGAAACTGAAGCAAGGGCACAGAGACCATGCTATAAAGAAAAGAGAGAGACAGAGAGATACTGAGATGGAAACAATGTCAGCCGAGCCATGTCAACCCAAGATGTCCACAGATGCCCAAAAGAGCCCCTGGTGGTGAAGCGCGTCCAGCAGAGATCCAGCAGATCCAGACAGAACCTGCAGTCACTCCTCACTTCCATCCATCCAGGAACGGTGATATAATTCATATACATCCTCAGATATTAAAAGTTTGATGATTAAACACGAAATTAAATGTCTGAATTTAGAGCTTAATCTAGAAAACTTAATAATACGGAACAATAATGTCAAGCTTACTACCAGGAAGTAAGGCTGCTGCCTTCAAATTGAAAGGTTAGATTTATGTCTAAAATTATTCTATCAATACAGACATTTACATCAATAGTCTGGCGTTATAATAGAGAGTGAGAGTCGTCACAACAGTTGCCATAGCTTTTTCACCTCACCCCCATGGCCATTTTGGGAGTCCGCCTTTCAGAAGAGCGATTATCCATGGTCGCGGCATACTTGGCAGAAAGTTTCCCTGTCAGAACGACGTTGGAGATTGCGTGATGCCTCAAACCTGCTGTGTGAAGAACTGCAACAGCAGACAGTTCGACCGATGACTGGGATTTGTTTTTTCTGGTTTCCTCAATGGAAAAGGCTATATGGAGAACAAGCTGCTGATGTGTCAAAGAGACGTCGGATGGCCTGGGTAGCTGCCGTGAGAAGAAAACATCACTTTTGACAGAATTCCTGCGACTATGGCAGTGTGTTCTCCGCATATTCATTCTGGTAAGCTCTGAAAATGTGTCGTAAAATAGGCTATGTTTATTTTTTAGTGGGATTAAATGGGTTAATGCCATTATTGCTGGCGTGTTCGAAGTGCATTTGTCGTTGTTAGGTCACCTCCTGCTGCCACCTGCTTGCTAAGTGTAGCCCAGCTCTCTAACTCAGTCACTTAGACTGTGCTTAAAGGTACAATATGTAAGAAATGTATTTAAATGAATCATAAAATGGCCCTGATATGTCACCAGACATTAAGAAATCATGTTCATTTCAAATACTTATATCACTGACAACAGTAGTCCAGCCAGGACATTCTCATTTAAAAAGCTAAGCCCTCAACTGATGTTGATGTTGCCATGTTGAGTCGTGTTTCCTCATCCGGGTTGCCAGTTCTGCTCTAGTTACCACAGCTGCAGCTACGAACGTGTTGGATAAATAATGTCTAATGTTACGAAACCTAAAAAACCTTGTTATGAATCTGAAATATGTCATGACAAAGTCCGAAATAAAACAAGGATTTGTATAGGAGATGCCTTTGAAAGATGGAAACGACTGAAAGCGGACGGGCAGCAGCACTCCTCACCGCATACCCCCGTCCACCGCCTGGGACCACACCGAGAGGGGAGGGGAGACACTGCTCTACAGCAATTTGAAAGTGATTGTAGTACCAGTTTTGGCCACAATCCTACATATGTGAGGGTGTAACCTTTTTAGACAAAATTGTTACCATTTGTGCCCTTACCAACAGTGTGAAAATGTTATTATTTGAAACCTGGAGGCTAAACTCCCTACTGTCTGCAGTAGCCACTTGTCTAAGTGTAAGTGTCGTTAACACTTGAAATAAACCCTTGAAACAAAAATATGTTGTCACTTTGTTTGTAGATTACAAGGTTTTACAAATTACAAATACATACAAGGTGTGCATTATCTAGCCAAACATTATGCATATTGCAAAAGGTCAATAAACATTAAATAAGAAAAATGAAATAATAAATAAGAAAAATAAAATACTTACTTTTTTAAGTAAGTAAAGTGAAAACAATTGCAAGAGTTATTGCACATTACATTATGTTATTGCACAATTTCAGAATTGGAATATTGTACATGGAAAGGGTATTATTGCACTATGGATGCATGACCTGTGGAAAGATAAACAAGAAAAAAATTAGAGAAGCAGTAAATATAAGCTTTATTCTTTATATGTATTTATGTTATATTTTGTCCATTTACTACAGCTTTGCCAGTATGACTTAAGGATGTGGTTAAGCTTCAGGCCTACTCATTTTGCAGTCTCACTTGTAATGGTGCAGGTGCATTCTCGCGTTAACAGTGGAGCTGCGCTCTAACAGTGCAGCTCTGCTTTATGCACCCTCAATTTTAATGATCGCCTCTGTAACCAGAATGTTTTGTCCCAACATCCATGCTAGGTAATGAATCAGAAAACAAAAGTAAACACAAGCAGAAACGCAGTGTAAGGGATGCTAACCTTCGCAAGGACAACTGTGTTCTGTTGTTCTGTTCTGTTGTTGATGGTACAAAGTTTCTCCAAATTTGGTGTTCAACTTCTCCCTGTAGATCATCTTTGTCTTCGTCTTCTCTTTGTCCATGTCTTCTTCTTCACAGCAAGAGGATGATATTTCTCTCGGTGTGTCTCGCTCTGTGTCCATCTCTGAAATGTGTCACTTTTAAAGTACCAGACTCCCAAAATGGCGGCTCCACCACAAACTAGAAAAACAAGAGTCACGTGTCTCCTCACTCTCTGTTGATTTACCTCTGGTGCACTGTGGAGTGGGTAAGACTGTTTTTAATGGTAGGCTAAACTAGAACCATTGACTTGTGTTGGCCTAGCACCAGTGAACTCTGCAACTAGAAGGACTGAATGAATTTTTTTGAAAACCGTCTCCAACACTCCGGCTCACTTGGAAATGAGGCCCCATGTCCAAAGTTCTGAACTATCACTTTTAGGTTTTTGGATTGTCCTTTATTTTTTCCCATTTCTTACTCCTTGAGAGTGCTTTTGTGTTTTTCCCCTGTTTATCCATGTACAAGCTTGGACTGACTTTGCCTGTCCACCCAATCTGCCGTGTGAAAATAAAGAACCTTTATTGTGAAAGGCCTGAGACTGGGAGTCATGCTTCTGGGTTCACGCAGGGTCCACGGTTACCGCTGTTAGCATCATTAGCTATGAACTGCAGGCTATGATGTGCGTACTTCTGTTGAGAATACAATAAATATATTATTATATGAGTGTCACTTTTTTTCCTTCATAATTTGTACACACGTGGGAGTCTTTCCTCATGAACTAAGAAGTTACCAACGAAGAGGCAGTCTTTTCATTCCTCTCGTCCCTCAGCTACTCAGCTTTCGATGCAGGTTGCCTCTCAGCAGGCTGTAATGAGTTCTGTGACTGCTGAGTTTAACTGTCAGAGGAAATCACAGAAATGTCAGCAGCAGCAGTGTATTCATCATCTGAAGAATGAAATGGAGCAAAGGCTCCTGCCTCAAACAGGTCCCGTGCACTCTCTACCAGAAAGGTCACACAACAGCCTGTTTGATGTAATGTGTCTTTTGTGTCAAAATGTTCCTTCTAAATTGTATTGGCATTGAAGGAAAAAAAAAAACTATTCCATGTTCAAACTTATAAACTCAAAATTGATTGAGGTTTTAGCGGTGCACAGATATTTTTATGATAATTGTATGATGGTATTCAGTGAAAATCTGTAAAAAGCTGAATTCAAAATGAAGTCGACCTCTTCATACGATAACTGATTTACCATGGAGCTCTCTAAGGTCGCTTTCATTCCTAACCAAGCGGACTTGGCAGAGCAGTGGATTAAACAGAGTGGCGACAACTTCAGATCTCGCCGCCGGAGCGGTCACGTGGTTCATGTACCCCTCAATAGTTCCAAGCGTATGCCTTGGAACTATGCCTGCACTGTCCATGCTCTTCAACGGGACAGACTGCAGTGAGTGCGCATTTAAGAGGTAAATATTAAAATTAACCGTAATAAGTCAACATTTGCAACTCTTATTAGATTACTGTGTACACGTCAAAGTCACTTGCGTATATTGAGTGCCTGTATGACAAATAAAAGTGAAATATGACAAGTTTGTCTGGTTGTGTGTGTGTGTGTGTGTGTGTGTGTGAAAACAAGAAAAAAAATCAAAAAAATGTTGAGAAGGCTCAAAATAAACTGATATTGTAAAACCAGACGTGTTTGTCATCAATAACGTGTATGCATGTATAATGTATGATTTAATGTCAATAGAGTGAGAGTTGACTGTTACCACCAATGCTATTGAACAATCACAGATACATACAAAACATCACATATAAACACATTTAATAAAATCATATGTCAAATGCAGACAGCTATTATCATAAAAATATAAAACAAAAAATAAAATAAAAAATCGATCCCAATTCCTGACTAAAAAAACGTAATTACATTTGGGACATACATTTTTACATATAAAGGGGTCCCCTCGATATCAATAACACACGTATTGCCATTAAACTGGTTGATATTTTATCATTTTACCTCGGTGAGTGCTTGCCTTGTGTCCATAGAAGTGAACGGCGTCCCACGTGACAGACGGTCAGGTTGGAACTATTGAGAGTTCCATAACCCGGAAGTGGGGTCCGCCGGGCTGTACAGCGTATGCCTATGGGAGTGTCGCCACTCTGTTTAATCCACTGCTCTGGGACTTGGTTCATTTGGGGGGCTGAAAGTTGCAACATTGTTGCATTTATCACTTGGTTCGGTTCTGCTTTCACGCTGCAATTCCTGAACCACACTAAACTTTCTGAGCATCAACAGTCAGGTATGTAACGTCACAGACTACAAACAGGGTGGTCTGGCAATCTTGTATTGTGTTTCGTTACATTACATGAGGGAATGCTACAATGTTAACGTTGCCTACCTACATACTGGTGAACACAACCGTCACTAATGCTAACGTACAGGGCCGTGCAGAGACCTTTGGAGGGGCAGGTGCTCAAAGTTATAAGGGGGCACATGGAGCACGAATCTGAAACACCATACAGAAACATACCTTGCAATATAACTGGATGAATGGTAGCAACCCATATTCATAAAGAATGTACCTATCAAGTTTTGGATTTGAAAATAAGGGAAATTTTCCGGCACCCACCGCAAGCAGTGCCACCACCCCAACCAAGCTCCAGTATTCTTTACATTTTAAGACAGGTGTAGGCCTACAAGAAAGCTAAAATCACCACTTGTCACCCACTTATAAACTAAAATTGCCTTTATGCACAACTGCACTACTTCCTGAACCTCAGCCAGCTCCTTTGTTTCTTGTCTGCCATTACTGGACAAACTGATTAATCCAGTTGTGCCAGGAAGTATCACTATCGGATAGTATCGTCGATACCAATAGCGATACAGTTTACTTGAAAAGTCATCATCATTGAATAATTAATAATTTGCCTTTAGTTAGTTGATTATAATAAAATAATACATAAATAATAATAAATATTAAAATAATAAGTAATATGTAAAATATATCGTTATATAAGTGTCTATTTTTCCAGAGTTCCAGTAAAATATTTCAATTTTTTAAGTTTATTTTTTTCAACTGGCTGAATTTATGATAATAGTTTAATCAGTCTGCTAAAACTGCTTCTCTGATCACTGTGAAAAATATTGCCTAATGCTGGAGATTACCTGGACACTTCTGTTCTTTTGGCTGAAAAGCCTCTGCCAGAGACCTCTGTCTCTGTGTCGGGGTCTCCCCCTTCCTCCTCCTTCTTCAAACTTTTCTGCAGCTTGCAGTTCTCTCCAGGGTGAACTGCTTTCATGTGTTTAAATAAACTAGTGGTGTTACCACAATGGCGAATGTTTTTTTGCACACATCAAATGTGGCAGTGTCCCTATCAGCTCTAGAGAATAAAGTCCACGCAGCGTTTCTCTTTCTCATCGCCATCATGGGCTTCTCAGTGCTCAGAGAGAGAGAGAGAGACGCTGCACTGCACCCTACCGCCCGGTCCGTGGGGCGTATTTTAACACAGGTTAAAACACAGGTTAAAATACGGGAGATTTACGGGGAAATACTAATACGGGAGGACAGAGGGAAAGAAGGGTAAAATATGTGACTTTCCAGGCCAAAACGGGATACTTGTTAGGTCTTGCAAAAAAATCTCTTTGACAAAAAGGGCACTTTGGGCATCAAGGGGCAAAGGGGCAGGTGCTCCAGCACCTTCTGCCCCCCTGCACGTGCCTGCTAACATAGTTCGTGAAGCTGTTAATTTTCTAACTTTGATAATATAACGTGACAACACATCAGCACAGAGTTTAAGGACTGTGACTATTGGTAGCTGTGATTGATTTTGTTTAAATATATCAAATTGAATTTGAATGAATGAAAGTGAATTTATGGGTGACGTTGTTCAGACGATTGAGCTAAGCTAGCTAAACGAGGACAGTGTGAACTCCTCAGACCCCAGGTACAATATGCCCAGGATCGCCTGCAGTTTGTGTACCGGCCAGGTGTTGGTGTGGAGGATGCCATCCTCTACCTGCTTCATCGAGCCCACTCCCATCTGGATAAGGGAAGCAGCACAGTGAGGATTCTCTTTTAGGACTTCTCCAGTGCCTTCAATACCATCCAGCCCCCTTTGCTTTGGGACAAACTGAGCAGGATGGGAGTGGACCCCCGCCTAGTGGACTACCTCACTGGCAGACCACAGTATGTTGGGCTGAAGGACATCATGTCTGACACAAGCACTGGAGCCCCCCAGGGCACAGTGCTGGCCCCTCTTCTCTTCACCCTGTACACCTCGGACTTCTGCTACAACTCAGAGCTGTGTCATATTCAGAAGTATGCCGATGTCACAGCCATTGTTGGGTGCATCAGGGATGACAGAGGAGTGTCAGAGACTGGTAGGGGACTTTGCTGCATGGTGCCACACTAACCACCTACAGCTCAACATCTCTAAGACGAAGGAGATGGTCATTGACCATTGTGGTAGCCAGCGTCCTCTTCTACACCGTGGTGTGCTGGGGGGCAGCATATCCAAGAAGGACACATCCAGACTGGACAAACTGATCAGGCGGGCCGGCTCTGTGGTCGGCATGAAGCTGGACTCTCTGGTGACGATGGCAGAGATGAGGACTCTGGACAAACTGCTGGATATTATGGACGATGCCAGCCACCCTCTGCACACCGTCATCAGCAACCAGAGGAGCCTGTTCAGTGGAAGACTGTTCCTTTCCAAGTGTCGGACCAACAGGCTCAAGAACTTTTTTGTCCATCATGCCATCGCATTCTACAACTCCTCACTTGGGGAGAGGAGGACATAGAGTACAGAGGACAGTAGGGAAGGGGGGGGTAGCCATTTACCCTTACTTGTGCAACACATGCACTCACAGAAATGCACACTTTTCCTTTGGTGCAATAACCTCATTCTCATAAACAGTGCAATAATTTCAATTTAACCATATTCCATATAAAGCCACATTCAGCTCTTTATATTTATATTTTTTATATAAAGCTAAGTGTTTACTGCTATTTTAAACCTGTGTGCTGCTCTTTCTATCTGTGTGCTGCTCTTCTTATCTGCTGCTGGAAATTTTAAATTTCCCTGAGGGAGTCATCCCAAAGGGATCAATAAAGTTAAGTCTAAGTCTAATGTGCTCTCCCTCGGTCAATACTGGTGGTTATAAGTTCACAACAATCTTTCTCTTTTTGCAAACATCATCCCTCGTCTTTGATTTTGTTCCACCAGAGATGCTCAGGGACACAGAGAGCTTGGTCTTTGTGAAGCAGACAGACTGCTGGGACTTGATATTGTCTTTGCTTTTCCTCCACGGTGCACCACAGCTCTTCTCTCCTCTCCTTTCCTCACTTGTATCTGTATGCATGCCAAGTAGCAAGCTTTGTCCTAGTGTATATTCTCACTGGTTCTTCAACTCCCTCTCGAGCACAATTAAGACTACAAACATCCAACCACATATTTGGTGTAGGTTATGGTTAATAATGCTAAATAAATGTCCAGATGTTACTAGCAGTTTGCATGTTCTCCCTGTGTCTGTGTGGGTTCTCTCTGGTACTCCAGCTTCCTCCCACCATCCAAAAACATGCATGGGGATTAGGTTAATTGGTTAATTTAAATTGACCGTAGGTGTGAATGTGAGTGTGAGTGGTTGTCTGTTTCTATGTCTCCTGTGATGAACTGGAGACTTGTCCAGGGTGTACCCTGCCTTTCACCCTAAGACAGCTGGGATAGACTCCAGCCCCCCACGACCCTATGTGAGGATAAGCGGTAGAAGATGGATGGATGTTATCTGTGACCAGAGTTGAGGATCATGGACACTTGAGGCTGACAAGACTCTGTATTGACTCTGTAAGAGTCTGTATTGTCTGCATCCTCTTGCCATTTTATGAGAAATGTGGTTATTTAAACACCTTTTCCACTCTCAGTTACTATGCATTTTACATGCACAGTTCCATGAACATGGACATCAGTTTAGCATATTGTAATGTGGGCTCTACTGTAGCCACTCATTAACACCCACTCAGTGAGACACAGCCACTGGTGAAATGTGCTGTTGAATGTGTGGAGTCCAGACTGGACCTTGTGTCATTTTTCCACCTGGCAGGAGGAGATTCATTGTGTTTCTCATTTTAAAATAACCCACACCTCCTGCACACTATCAAAGGATAGCTCTGCAACGAGAGTTTCAAAGTGAGGAAACCTGCGTTTTAACACCGGGTGCATGGTGGTGATTCTGTTTACTGTGGGCTCATACATGTGGATGCAGAAATGAGACAGAAGACACTGAACATGACGATGAAGCTGTCTGCATAAACTTAGTGTTTATTCGGTTTTAAAAAGTCATTAAAAAGACATTAAATGAGATACAAGCAGCCAGCCTCAAATCAGTCTGAGTTAAAGGAGGCTTCCAGGTTATTGTTAATAACAGCTATACTAACTTTACACCAGCTGAGTTAATTGTTGAGATCTCAGAAGGTAGCGAGTGGTCCATGAGTGGGTTCTATTATGATATGAACAACCATAAACCACTGAGTATCCTCTTGTGAACCACTACAAGCTAATAGAAACCAAAACAACTTCAAGCCTTCAGGGGAAAATATACCAAACATTCAGCCCACACAAATGATCACTGGGACATTTGCAACAAGGCGAGCACTAACCAGACAGCACAAGAAATGAGCTCAGCTGCTGCAAATTAATATAGTAAATTAATATAAAGCGATTCAGTGACATGATGGCAAAAAACACCACCTGCAACCATGAAGCCATAAATGCCAATAATTCATTTCCAGTGGTGGAAAGTAATTAAGTATTTTCAACCAAGTATGTACTTAACAATAATTTTAAGGTACATCTATATAAGTTTTTTGAGCATTTCCATGTTATGATACTTTATACTTCCACTCTACTACACTCCAAAAAGCCAAACTGGGTGTCTGCTACATTAATCTAAATGTAACATGTAGCTTCTACCATATATAGTCATGTTTTGTGTTTGAACATCATGTTATTTTAACATGATGGGCAATAACTTAACACTGTGTAAATTAATTTATGTTGACAGAACATACAGTAATGCATTTTGGGTAAGATTGCGTGTACAACTCCAGAGCAGAAGGTGGCAGTAGTGTGCGAGCCGGGAGTTTTAGAAACTTTACTTCCTGAAGTTCAGCACACAGTTCAAAACACATGCTGAGAGCCTGCGATGTTCGTTGTGGAAGACGGTAAGCTAAGTCCTTTACTTATCTTAAAATAACTTTGACTTAAAATAAACCACTGCACAGAAATGTCTCATAACTTGTTATTGTTGCTCTATAATTTTCAATGATTAATTTCATCACTGAAAGTTTCCGTAGTGTGCTCACTAATCATAGCAGCATTAGCAGCTAACCTTAGCAGCATTAGTTGCTATGGTTAGCTACTTAGCATTTGTATTGCTTGCTAAATTAGCATATTATATTTGGGTAGAAATACTTTCCATAATTTTTTTATGTTCACCCAACAAATGATTATTATGTTGGATTTAGCTCTCATAATTAAGTAATAGTAACGCCAAAACATCATGTTGATTTGACACATTTACATTAATTTCACTCAACAAAACTGTTTCTGTCTAAATTAATGTATAATTGGGAGGAAATTCTTTCTATAATTTTTTATGTTCACCTAACAAATTACTTTTTTGAGTGTACATCTGTTACAAATATTGTGCTTTTTAGTCTTTAATTACTTTACAAATTCTGATCAATAGCACAAAAAATGTAATCAACACAGTTATTACAGTGTAATATTATATAGGTCAGGATAAGACTTAAGATAAGACTTGACTTATTTACAAGCTACCAGTGTTGGGCATAAAAGTTAAAAGTAATTAGTTATAGTTATTTCTCCCAAAACAGACTGAGTAACTGAATTACTCCACAATAAAAGTAATGAGTTACCAGAGAAAGTAACTTTTGCGTTTTAAAAGTTTAAAAGAGCAGCTCTTCATTTCGTATCACTCAGAGATTATTTTGACATTACTTTTGACAGTAACTAATACTCTAACGCATTAGATATAAAATAAGTAAACGCAGTTACGGTTACAATATGGTGCATTTGTCTGTTACTTGGTAAATGATTTCCTAATTGATGAATTCAAATTGCTTTCATTCATGCTCTCAAATGGCACTAGGGACAGGGGACATGTCCTCCTCAGATTCATAGAGACACCAGAGACTGTATGAAGACAAACATCGCCAGTAAAACAGACCATTAATATTACTGTAGCAGCACGGCGAGCCCCGCATTTGAGTGATCCAACTCACGGTGAATTCACTTGCACACGAACGTTGGACTTTCCAACTTCAAGTGAAAATTTAAAGAAGAACCCCCGTGAAGTCGAATCTCCAACTCAGAAAGTTGGATTAATCAACCTGACATAGAATTCAGTAGAAAACAGTAGAAAACAGTAGCTACGTGTTTTGTTGTACGTCTGTAAGGCTGGAAGAGCTGGGAGCACTAAACTTTGAGGTTAAGATGATCTGAGCTACAAGTTCTGACTTCCAGTGAACACACCATAAGACAAACTCTCACTCCCCAGGGTCCTAAAGAGGAACTAAAAAGTTACTTTTAACAGCAACACGTTACTTTTTGATCTAAATAATCAGTAAAGTAATTGAGTTACTTTTTGAATGAAGTAACTAGTAACTGTAACTAGTTACTATTTTCCAATAACTAGCACAACACTGCTTATGAGGATTTAGAAAATGTTCGTCTGCTCTGTTTTAGGAACTAGGTCCACTAACCTAAGCTACTATAAGATACAGTAAAAAAGCCTAAACAGAATATGCTATGAATGTTCAAGCTTAGATTTTTGAAGCTGCCACGTTATTGAAATAGAGGGAGCATGACATGGTTAAAACAGGTTTAAATGATAGCCTACTTCATTAAACATTAAAAACCTGAACCATTTTGTTCTCCAGCTCTAAGCTGAATAATACTGCATAGGCTAACTCTTAAGTGACCTTACCCTGCTCATAACAGTCTCCTGCAGCACTGTCGCCTCGACTCGTCTGCTGCACGTCACGGATCAGTGGCCGCAAGGTATTTCAATTTACACAGAAAATTGTTATTTTGTCAATTTCTAATTTCACAAATTATTAATGAGACATTTTAGCGAGTATTCACGTTGGAACTACCCTGATTGTTACAATTTTTAAAAATCCAGAAACAGGCCCTGCCAAAAAGACACTTTGGGCATCAGAGAGCAAAAAGGAAGGGGCTAGAGCCCCTGTAGCACCCTTTCTCTGCACGTGCTTGCCGCTAAGTCTGCCTTGCATACGTTCCTTGTGTACTCTGTGCATCAAACAATGACTTTCTGGTCTGGTTAAGACTACCATTTTTGTCCTGTGCCTGCATGTTGTCTTGTATCTTCCTGTTTTATTTTGAAAGTAACCCAGTAATTCTGTTTGCTTCCTGCCCCTGTGTTTAGTGCATCTGTGATTGGGAAACCATGCCCTAACTGTTTCCACCTGTGTCCCCTTACCTCGTTTATAAATAGTCTTGTCATTTCCGTGTTCCTTGCGAGATCGTTACGTCCCTTTGTCCGTCTCGAGTCCTGTCTCTGGTGCCAGTGGTCCAGTAATCCCTGTATCTCTAGTGTGCTTTTTGTTGTAAATTTAATAGCCCCAGTGTCCGTTTTTTGTTTCTAGTTTTGCTCTCTATTTCCCAGTAGATCCTCAGTATGAGTAGACCCTGGTAGTTTGTGTTTCCTGGTAGGTCCTCTGTGTGAGTAGACTTCAGGAGTTTAGCCTGTTTCCTCTTGTGTAGAGTTAAAGTTCTGTTTTGTAATTTTTGTAGTTTAGCTTATTATCCTAGTGTGACTGACATTAGCGTCCTTAGTTTTCTCCCCTTATTTTCCCCTACACTTATTATAGATTTACATTGTCCTTAAATTTTGATAGCCTTTTCGTTAGATTCTTTATTATCTCAGGTTATTGGTTAAGCAGTTTTCCCTCTCCACTTTGGAGAGTGGTTTAGATTTTTTCCCCCTTTATAATTGACAGTAGCTTGCAGCAGGGTCTCCCTGGCGCATCTCTCCATTCCCCTGCTGGAACACCGTGCTCTCAATTATCTCTGTGTGCTCTGAATAAAGATCCTTTTGGTTGCACCCAGTATCTGTCTCCTGAGTCATACATTTGGGCTTTCCTCACACTTTCATGCCTTTTTTCTCAATGTAAAACGGTTTTGGATCAGTACATGGACCGTTACAAGCCTAATGAACACATTAATACATCAGTAATTCTTAATATAATAACAATATATTTTTCTGAAATTGGGTCATTGTGCCTGATGAGTAGTTTAAAGTTACTTTAAAGGAACAGTGTATAGCATTTAGAGGGATATATTGGAGGGAATGGAAATCACTGGCTCTAGACAGGACCACTGGCCACATCTGCCTGACCCACAGGAGAAGTTTCACTTAATTCTAATACTTTTGTACTTTAGCTATAACAGAGTACTTATACACTGTGGTTTTACTCTTTTCATTTAATTAAAGGAGCACTTCCATAGCGTCTGAACCAACGGCAGATTGACACCTATGAATATGAATGAATGTTATCGGCCAACTTAGCTGTGAATGAGCCAATCATTATGAGGCATATTGCAAACAGGTATTGGTAATCAGTCAATTTGGTATCTTCGTCCCAGAGAGAACAGATAATAATCAGTTGAGATGTCGGCAGAACCCTGTGGCTCTGCATCGAGTAGAAGAGAATAAATCAACACTTTATTCTGCTTAGATTCTGTTTGAGCTCTCTATTTCAAGTGTTACAAGACTCATTCAACAAGGTATGTAAACTTAGTTTTTGCAGGTTCTTGCACATGGGCAGCAGGTCTGAGGGGATGAGAGGA
This sequence comes from Synanceia verrucosa, assembly GCA_029721515.1. Lineage (NCBI taxonomy): Eukaryota > Metazoa > Chordata > Actinopteri > Perciformes > Synanceiidae > Synanceia > Synanceia verrucosa. The sequence goes on from CM056549.1 coordinate 29,685,536, forward strand.
GGTGGACAGGTTGTAAAAAGATACATGGAGATGCAACACATCCACTAAATAAATTCCTATTTAGCAAATCAGGAAAAGGTTTGGAATAAAGCAGCAGAGAACAGAGTGGTGAAGTTAGAAGAAGGTTTCTGTGCAACGTAAATTATCAAGTCAACGCAGGTGAAGACAGAAAGTGGTCACACTTAAGTTACCAGGAGAGCATCCAATGTGCCCAATTATGTGAGCATCCTCAAGTTATTTTGTTATTCAGGATTGAAACAAAGAGCAACATATACAAGAAGATGTCAGGGGCGCTGTATATTAAAACATTAATTAACCTGTCAAGTGATTCAGTCAGGAGAATGCTCTCTGATTTTATCAGCCAAACATGATTAATGGTCCACACTCAGTAATCTGCCACTGTAACACGCTGGTTACCAACCACTGTGAAAACCCTAAAAAAAAGTACTCATGTCCCTTTAGGGGCATCAAACTGACAACGTGACAGCAGGAAGTCTGTGTGTCATAAATTCAGGAGCAAAATCCCAGAGTATTATCGTGCTGATGAGCTGGCATGACACTAGTGATAAAAAAAAAAAAACATATTAAGATTAAACTGGCCCTGCAGAATAGCCTTGTGTTTGTGCCAATTTACTGATTTTATTTTTTTTTTTGTTTGTTTTTAATGCAGAGTTTATCGTTGGAGACATGACAGTAGCTGGCATGGTTCGAGCACAGGTCAGGCTTGGACAGAAACCATGTGGGTAATGTTGTACTATTGCTCAACAGTACAAGCCACAACAGGTGTACTACATTTCCTTGACACTGGTAACAGTTTGCAATAGAGAAGAATGGTGGGAAAACGTTTTGTGTTTTTATGCAGAATGTCAGAATGTAGAGAGGACGGGAACACAAGGTTTGAATTTAGTGAAATCTATGTGTGCAGTACAGTCGGTGCTGCTCTTCAGTTCATCCTCTAGCCCACACAAACTATTTCCTCTTCTGCATTTGATCTGAGTCCAGAATAAAAGTTAAAACCCAGGGGCTGATTCAGGCTGTCTGAGGGCTGAGGTGAATGAAATAAGAAAGCGTGTTAGTGTAGTAGCAGCATATATGGCATCACTTCAGTTTCTCCACTGGAAGTGCAGACTAGAGGGCCCTTTATCGTGTTCATCTACTTTCTTTATTACGTCAGGTGAGCTAGCTAATTACACAACTCCTGAGTTATTGTCAAACTCTGTGTTGGCATGGCAACCACAATGATGTGACATTATTCGTGGCCTTGGACTTGCCGTTTCTCCTGCCATCACTTCCAACACTCATATCTGTGCTTCGTGTTTGAAGAGATAAAAGATGAAAACTTGCCTGATAATCGACCCAAATTTCAAATCAGCAGAACACCTTTTTTCCCATGATGTGCGTGAAGTGATTGTATTAATAATGATCTATGCTTCGTTGTGTTGAAGTGTGTTTTTCCAGGAGTCAGGGCTCAGCACGTGGCCCTGTCAAACAAAAGAGATGAGAGCCCGTCAAGTTATTACTGCCTAATTATCTATTGTTGTATGAGCCGGCGGTTTGTTATATTTATTCAGAGGCTCTCTTTCTTTTCTCTTCTTTCTCTTTTGTCCTCTGTGTACAGCGGCTCAGCTCGTCTGCATGCTGCACATGAATTTTTAAAGCTTTGCCCCCGAGCTGTGCAGTGTCAACAGAACACTGCGTGGAAAACTGGCAACTTTCATTGGGCTTTCTGTTCTTTATGTGGACTTGAAGTTCAAATTCAAACTTTGGGTGCTGCTGGTGATTAATTACTCCGAGGCACAGAAAGCCATTAAAAACTGTATACTTGCATTTATATTTTTTGAAGCACAATCATGTTTTTTTCCCGTCATAAATCTGCTTATGTGTCAGTTTGCAGAAGCAGTCAGCCTTCTCATACGCAGGCATCTCCGCTGGGACCTATAGTTCACAGCCCAGCGGCCATTCTCCTTTAATTTACATTCACATTCAGGCAAAATCCACATTGTAATGTTGAAATGTCTTTGCATCAAGGATGTAGTGTTGGAAACACCTGCGCTAGAACAGCAAGTGATTATTTAGTAGTTGAATAATAAATCAATACGCAGGCTGTATGGCAAGCCCTTTAATGTCAGTATGACAGCACAGTGGAAAACAGGGTTTAAACTGTGTTTGACTGAGTGTCTGTTTCACACACTCACATACATTCACTTATCTAATGTCCGTTTATGAGTCTGGAATAAAATCTTCTTAAAGGCCCTCCTGAAGTCCCGGTTAAAGATGGTGTATATGATGGGGTTCAGGCAGCTGTTGCAGTACCCGATCCAGAAAAACAGGTTGAAGAGCGCGTCAGGGATTGTGCAGTTCTCTCTGCACACGGCCTGGAGACTGTAGGTGAAGAAGAAGGGGAACCAGCAGAGGACGAAAACCCCCATCACCACTGCCAGGACGAATGTGAAGCGCTTCTCCCTCATTTGTGCCACTTTGGACTTGGACAGAGACATCTGCCTGCTGCGGAGCGGCACCGGAGATGGGAGGAGGAAGTGGTGGGAGCAGTTCTCAGACGACGCCCATGATATGGAGGCGCAAGACGAAGGAGGAGGCAGCCTCAACCTGTTTGGAGCTCCCTCAACATCCTTCTGCTCCTCTGTTTTCACGCTTCCACCAGTTCTCCTGGGGAAACGAAGCGCGGAGGAAAATGAGGAGGACGCTTTCACCCTGGCTTCGCAGCTTTTCTCCTCCAAGTCGATGTCATCCAGCTCCCCTCTCCTGTGGCCGCTGCTGTTGCTGTCTATGTTGGAAGAGCTGTGTTGTTTGGCAGGCCGTGGGCTTTCCAGCTCATACTGGGAGTTGTTGCAGCCACCTCTCTTTCTGTGGCAAGTCCTGGCAGCGCCCACAAAGCAGGTCTCTGACTGAGACGCCTGCCTCTCCACCACGTTCTTTGCCACAAACACGGTGGAGGCTCGCTGCTTGGCCACGCGGTAGATCTTACAATACACAAGTATCATGATGACGCCTGGGGCGAAGAAGGACACCAGGCAGGAGGAGAGGATGTACCACGTCTGGTTGTTGAGGAGACACTCCTGCCTCTGTGAGTCGCTCTCCTCCTCCATATCCTCCTCCTTCTGCGTCATGAGGAGCGGTGGGGAGGAGATGATGATGGATATGAGCCACACAATGCTGATCATCACTTTAATCCTCTTCGGCGTCCGTTTGCGGTTGTAGCTGACGGCTTTGGTGACGGACCAGTAGCGGTCGAGGCTGATTGCACAGAGGTGGACGATGGAGGAAGTGCAAAAGAGGACGTCGAGAGCCAGGTAGAAGGAGCACCAGGTGGAACCAAAGTACCAGTAGCCCATGACCTGGATAGAGCAGAAACCAATTAAAATATGTGAATGACCCACTTAAGCACCTGTGGAGAGGAATAGAAAGTGGCTTTGAGTGAGGTGCAGAATGATCATCTCCCCTCAAAACAATATATTAGTCAGTAGCTCATTATTGCCACACTGGCTGCACCTATATCTCGTTTGTAGGAAAACTTCTCAGTGAGTTTGGCCTTGTGCTTTCAAATCACACCCCTAGAAACTTATTTAAGCCGACACTCTTTTCACGGCTGCCAGAAACTGTAAAATATCCGTCACATTCCTCCACAGCATGTGCTCTGCAGTCACAACGAATTTCACATATTTTCCTCTGGCAGGTGGCAAAGAAGTAAATATTGGACTCTCTCAGCTGCAGTGAAAAATTTGGATGATGATGCCGCATGAGCTTTTCTGGAGAATTGAATTTTGTGAATTCTGTTTGTGGTTTTGGAGCCGTGAGACGAGGACTGGAGGGCAGAGATGGAACCTAATCCTCTTTGGTTCTCCAGAGAAGTGTACAGGCATTTTGGTCATCACTGAAAACAGTTGCTCACTCGATCGATTAAGAAAATGTTAATCAATAAAACACAACCACACACTGTGTGACAGATGTTTTTCTAGAGTAAATTATTAATCATGGAAAAAAGACTTTTACAACAGCTGTAGCTCTGTGAAGCTGTAGGCTACTCAGTCACTGATTTGAGCTAAATGCTAACGTCCACTATAACCAGGAGGAGATTTGTTCATTTTTAACACGAGGGAAAGGATCATTTGTTTTGTTCACCACCATCAGTAAACCATGGTTGGATTGTAACTGCACAAACCTCACAAGTAAAGGATAAACGAGTCAGAAGCAGACTAGAGTAACATATTCAACCCCTTCTCTCTCTGCTGCTGGATGGTGGGGCAGGTTGAGAAGGGAGATGCATATTGTTATTGGCTATCAACAAGAAGAATGGCATTGTAGCCCCATTCTATCACCTTCTGACTGTAACTTTTACCATGGTTGGCTTAGTTATGACGCTAGATGAAAAGTCAGAGGATCACCAAATACATCCAACAGTTGCCTGAACATTTCTCACTTCATAGTGGTGCAAGAGGTGAGGTCAGGCGGCCAGAGAGAACTTTTCACTTCCGATACAATACCAATTTTGTAGCCTTGAGTATTGGTCAATACCAATATTGATCTGATATGATATCAGCATGAATCATACATACTTTTATTACATATTTTGTAGGACAATTTTGATGTGCTGAACCCAAATATCACATTGGTTTTCCTCAATAAGGTCGACTTTTAGAGCTATGGCGACATGTTAGTTTTCATGTTTTGGCTTACATACACACGAATTTTTGCTTCATATGATGCAAACCTTTTTCTATTGTTTGAAATAATCAAACTTTGAAGAGATTGCATGTGACTAATTGGTATTTTTATTTCACAAGTGAATGAAATCTTGCAAAAATAAGCCTGATGTACTCTGCTACATCTGTGACAAATCCACCACAGTTCCTAACAGGAATCCAGTCACAGGTTTCATAAAGTGTGCTTTCCATGCTTATTTTTGGTATTAAACCTCACCAACTTCACCAGGATAAAGCTTGGGTGCCACACATGAAATGCCAGAGTATGTGCACCGAGTATCTGCATCAGTGGACTAAAGGCAAGAAGAGCTGTCTGAAGTTTGGAGGGAGCCGACCTACGATGACACTGAGTGCTACTTCCTACTGGGATCAACAGAAAAACAAGGAGCATCTGATCTGATCTTCAGTCAGCATCTCGTCCTGTAGCTCACTGTGATAAAATTGAAATGAATCGTGTGAAAATTTATCACTAATATGCTGACTTTCAGAAACCTCAGATGCAACATGAGCATCAAATTGCATTACATATTCTTGCATATGGATCGTTTTCCTAAAAATCTGGGATCAATGATCAATGAGCAGGAGGAGAGAATCCATCAGGACATGAAGGAGAAGGAGACCAGGTACCAGAGCCATGATGGCTGATTTCTACTGGACTCTGAAGAGAAGCGTTCCTGTCACTGAGCATTCTAGGGCTTCGAAAAAATGGAAGTTTATGTCCTACGTTTTGAACAAAAATGATGTACTTATCTTTATCAATGTCTGCTATTCAATTTACAGAAATGTATTTTTGTATCATGAAATGAATAAATTGTGTTACAAAACTTTTTTTTTGTCCCTTAAAAACTGTTTCGTACAAGAAATATTAATAAAAACCACAAATATGTAATTGATTTCCTCAGAAGATCAGATGTTTTAAAAATCTACTATCTGTATCATTCTATAAAAACCTGACCTGATACAGAAAAACAGGTGTCATTTTCGGATTCAGTGGTGAAAAGTCATCCAAAATCAGTTGAAAAAACATAAACAGCTTACACAAAAAAAGTTTGGTAACCCAGTGTTATTAACCACTACAATTTTAAAAAGAGCCTGAAAGTCCTGCTGTTTTTAGTGATGCTGCTTCAAATGAAGCTGATGAGGTTGGTTGTATTAAACTTCCTGGTTCTGTTCCGCCACAGGAAGCTGGTTCATGACCAGTTTTACTCTCAACATCTTTTTCAGATTTTAACTAAAAATGCTGCCACAGGGTCGACATCACTCCTCCTCCTTCTACTTTGTTAGCACCTTAGCACAGCTGTTGTTGTGATCACTGGACTCTGCTGCTGCATAGAAGAGCTGGACTGGAGTCTGGAATGGACTGACGATATCAGACTGATCATATCAGAGATTTTATTAGTAGGACGATATAATCCGATCTCTTTTTTTTTTTGTTTTGTTTTTGCTGATATCAGACTGGTAACCAACATCAACATTGGATCAATACATCCCTAGTATTAATCACCAAAAAGGGACCATTAAAGCTGTTGTCGGTAATCTTAAGACACTAGCAAGAGAACTGAATGAAATGAATGGATATGTTTATCACAGCGCTGCCACAGACACCAGATTTTTTTTCTGTAATTGTCAGAGCATATAATTTATTGACTACTGTCATCAATTTGAAGAAGATTAGGAACCCTATCTTTATTGCCTGTTCAGAACGTAATGGCAATCCATCCAAGAGTTGTTGAGATATTTCAGTCTGGAGGATGGTTTACCAGCAGACCAACACAGCCATGCCTCCAGTGTGACAAACCTACTCTATCTGATTCATCATTAATGAAAAATAATTAGGATATGAGCTTCAGTCCTAAAGTTATTGACTAGAATTCAAGCGTCTGTTCTTTCAGCCACAGCCGATGATAGTGGTATACAATGGTATACTATGTATCTCCACTGGGTTTGAATGTTACGGCAGTTGAAACATAATTTTTTTCTCTTTGGTTTGTCAGAGCAATTTATACAATGACTCCCATCAGATAGATGGAATTATAAAGTTATAAAAGCAAGTCATCAGCTGTAAAACAGGTGAAACCGATGATAAGGATATCAGACAGAAAGAGCAGGATGAGCCAGAGTTACCAGACTGCCTCCGTAGTGAGCAAAAGCATGCATCAATAAAAAGTGATCCTCCAGAGAGGAAGAGCAACCTGGATGAACCCAAACTACCAGAGCCCATCTACAGCAGACAGGAAGCTGTTTCACATCAGAAATGTCTGAAGTGTGTTGCACCTCAGAAGAGGCTCTGGATAGATTTCAGGTATTAATGGCTGATGAACAGCAGTGAGTGAATCAGTGAGCTGGATGAGAGCTTCAGAGAGGAAACACCAGCTAGACGATCACCAGTGAGGAAGGAAAACAGCATGAAATGGTTAAAATTTAGCATATCAAGATTATCTATTTGCTTCATAGTGATTTGTCAAAATTTCTCCAAACACCATCCACCACATGTTCCCTGACCAGTTATTCAGAGTTTTTTGGTTTTAAACCCTAAAGTACAGACGAGTTAAATCTGGATAAAGTAGAAATAAAAATAATAACAATCTGATCTGTTTGGAACAATCTTGCCAAATTTGAACGACAACAAAACGAAATGATTCGTTTTCTCTGCTCTGAGATGCTGGAGGTGTGTCTGCTGAAGACACCAAGCCACTCAACATGAACTCTTCCTCCTTCTGCGATATTAGATGTGTTCAGCCACACATGTCTGAACCAGGGGAACCAGATTTAAACTCAGAGAGCCAACATCCTCCCGTCTTGCAACAGGTGAGTGTTTTTTTCAATTGAATGCTGAATAAGACATTTTAGTTGTTACAAATATTGAACTGAAAGAGTGAAAAACACAGACAACTCCCAGACACAACGACACTGTATTAGTATTAGGACCATAATTTACTAAATGAACATCATGTATTGAAGAAGACTTGAAACTAGAGACTGGGACCATAAACTCGCTGCTGGTCATATACTTACATACATGCATGAAAACTTTTGCATCCCTTATCCTCAGGGAGCAGTGGGCTGCTATGAAAAACCCCGGGAGCCACTTCAGAATTAAATTTCTTGCTCAAGGAGATTTTCAACAATGCTTGTCTCACTTGGTCCAGACTGAAACATGCCAACAAAAATCGGATGGATATGAACTAAAGACATTTATCATCTCAAAAAGATGACTTTTTCTCAAGCACCACCACAAGGTTGACATTTTAGTTTTTTTAGTGAACTGTTTGCTGTGAATTTTAGTACTAATGTTCATGGACCCCACAGGATGTATCCTAATGATTTTAGTGATTTTCGGCAGGTTTTTGGATTTGACTGAAACGTCTCACCATGAATTGTCTCTGTGAACCTTCAACATTTCATCCAGCGCCATCATTGCCACTATTACTCTGGTCTATCTGAAGCTTTTCTTCACAGATCTGGCTGATCTGTTAATCTGGTCCAGATATAGATTATATCTGAATATCAAATGGAATATCTCATAGTCTAGAGTCTGTTTCCTCACCTCATTAGCCAGGGAGAAGGGGATGACCAGCGTCGCCACCAATATGTCCGCCGAAGCCAGGGACACCAGGAAGAGGTTCTGAGGTGGCCTCAGGGCTCGGCTGGTGAAAACCGCCACCACGACCAGCACGTTGCCCACTACAGTCCCCAGTATGATTACCGTGACAACTAGCACGATGAACACGGACGCCACCTGCGAGTGAGGAGGTAGAGGAGGCGATCTGGTCGAGAAGGAGGAAGTCTTGTTGACATTCTCCAAAGAAGAGTTTGGTGGCGTCGTGGCCAGTACAGTGAATGCGTCTGACAAATCCATCCTGGTCAAATGTCGTCAAACGTTATGATCCCCATTTTTTAATTCCACCGCAAACAGATTGTCTTTATGCCAAGCAGTGAAAAAAAAACCAACATAAAATACAAAAAATGAGAAAAAGAATGAGAGGGAAAAAATAAGAGGCTGTCTCTTTGGCTACAGAAGAAAACCATCCAATAACATCGTCACCAGTGTCAAAATATCAGATTTTTAATCTTCCAAAATTAGCGTGTCTGAAAATCTGTCATCTTATTATTGTAGCTTACAGCATAGTGCTTTATCTCAATGCTCCTGCTGCAACACATCTGCCACAGAAAGAAGGATTCACATGATTTAAATTAGGATTAAAACAGCTAAAAAGAGTCAAACCTGTGAAAATATCTATTCATAAGCACATCTCAGCTCCAGAGGTTGACACACTTGTGTTAAAGGTACAAGACTGTCCTACTTATTTCCAAAAAGATGCAAGGAGATCTATGCTACATGCTGTAGTTGGAGGAAGGACAGAACCCCTATTTGAAATGCATGGTACCCACATACTGCTGCACTCCGAAGGAGATGAATGTGACCCGAAAAAGGATTGAAAAGTAGAGAAGAAATGATCGAATGGGAAGAAGAGAGGACAAGAGATGAGGTGATGCAAGAAAAGAACAAAACAAAAACAAAGGAGGTAAGGAAAAGAAAAAGCAGAGGTCCTCACTTTCATGCGAGTCGCTGCCGTGCTGAGTGACACTGCTGCTGCTGCCGTTCACTGATTCTCCACTGCTGGAAAAGAGGAGGAGGAAGGGGAGAGAGAGAGAGAGAGAGAGAGAGAGAGATGAAAGGAAAGAGGAGGACATGCATGGAGAGCAGAGATGGGGAGAGAGGAAGAGATGTTTGAAGGAGAAGAGGATTTCAGAGAGTGCAAAGCTAGGTAAATGAGAAAGGAAAGAGAGAAGAGAGAAGGTACAGGAAGATGAGAGGAAGGTATTAAAGAGGAGAGGAGGGAAGAATGAGAGAGAATGGGAGGAGGACAAAGAAAAGACAAGAAAGGAGGGAAGATGACATATGTAGGGGTGATAAGAGAGTAGGAGAAATGAAAAACAAAGATGGGAAAAGCAAAATGATAAGAGAACTGAAATGACAAATTAACAAGTGGAGGGCACTACGAGAGAAAGGGAAAGAGAAGAGAGATGGAAAAAAGGGTAGATGAGGAGAAAAATAGGAAGGGAGGAAAGGTAACAAGGATACAGGAAAGGCCAAGACAGAGGAAAAGAAGACAGGAAATGAAAGAAAAAGAGAAAGATTGGGAAGAAGAACTAGAGGAGAGGAAAACAGTGATGATGAAAGAGGAAGAGAGAGGTGAAGACACAATAAGAAGGGGAGGGTGTATACAGGATGGGGAGAGGAGAAAGAAGAGAAGGAAACAGAAGTGAAGGATGAGGAAAGACGAGCATGTGGAAGGAAAGGAAACAAGGGTAGAGGAGGGGAAAGGATAAGAGAGGACGTGAGGGGAGGCGAACTAAAAGATAAGAGGAAACGAAGAGAAGAGGAGACAAAAAAGGAAAGGAGAGTAAAGGAAACCAAAGGAAAAAGAGGACAAGACAAGAGGAAACCAGGAACTGGAGAGGAGAGAGGAGGATGGAAGGAAAGCAACAAGATGAGAGGGTAGGAAAGAGAGCAAAGGAAACAAAGAGGAGACCAGAGGAGAGGCTATTGAAAGGAAAAGAAAGAGAGAGACAGGATCAACTTTTAAATGCTCATTAATCAATTCGCATTTACCCTGAGATGACTGGAGTTAGAGTGAGAAAGCGTTTGATTTAATCAGCTGCTGATGCTCTTAATTTGGCTGCGTGGCACTGAGCGATGACATGTAGGCAACATGGCCACACATCCTCCTGCACACTGTGACACTCACATGCCTTTTATATCAGCTTCAGAGGTTGGTAACCTTGTAAATCACACACATCTCAAAGTCCCTGCATGACATGAAGGGAAGGTAATCCCATGATGCCACAGCCTGTGGGCATACTTAACAGCAGATCAGACTGGATATATAAGTATATATACAGTAACATCTTCCCACTGTACTCACTGCCGAACTGGATAAACATCAACACACGTCCCCAGGGAGCGTTCACACCGGGGCGCTCAAAGCTGTTTATTCAACCTGAAGAGCATTCAGAGCTCCACATCATGGGAATGATGACACATTCACCACCAAAAGACTGAAGGAGGTGATGATGAGCCGCTACCAGCATGAAACACCACATGAGATCAATGGTCTTCGATCCCTCTTCACATGAAGACAAACAAAGGGCATTGTCTATCTTGTCCATCAGCCGCCATGTAAACAATTCTCAGAAACTATATAGTCTGTTTCTGCGAAACAGTCAGTGGATATAGTATGTATAATAACAGCATGCTAAGCGTGTTGCAGCAGTGTGGTAATATTCACCAACAAGCAATGAGCAAAGAGAGGTGATCAACAAAATGTAGTGTGTTTATGGCAGAATACCCTGATCTGATACTTAAGTAAAAGCAACACAGTGTCAAATAATAATAATAATAATAATAATAATAATAATTGTAGATAATACTGAGCCATATATCTACATAGAGAGCCGGTATAATCAGCCGCCATGTTTCTACAGTAGCCCAGAACAGACAAACCAAGCACAAAGCCATTTGTCAGTCACTGTACTGTAGCTCTCCACAGAGTGTACTTTGCATGGGAGAAGTCTCAGCAAGTTGTTTTACTTTCTATGGCTGCTAGTGGCTGATAGCACAAACAAGAAACCACTGGTCTATTTGTTGGTAACATTAATTATTCTGAGTATGTGAACTAGAAAGTTGCAACTATCCTAAATGTTATGCACACAGAGTAGAAGTATCAGAACATGAAGACCACAGTAACCGTAGGGTACTCTGTCATTTATGAGCAGTGTTGTGCTAGTTACTGAAAATTAGTAACTAGTTACTTCATTTAAAAAGTAACTCAATTACTTGATTGATTGCTTACACCAAAATTCACTGTGTTACTGTTAAAAGTAACATTTTAGTGACTCTTTTTCAGAAGAAGCTTCTATAATGCTCCATTTATGCCCTTATGGCTTCATTTCAGTTCTGTATGGAAAATAATGCACTGTTATGTTGATCAGTTGTCGCAGTAGATAGGACCTTCAAGCCACAAAGACACAGCTTACATTTGACTTAATATTTTTGTCTTTATGTTCAACTTAAGTGAAATAATGAGTGTATTTCCACTTTGAGAAACTTGTCTTGCTCTCGCCTTGACCCTCATTGATCACTGCACATACTTGAATAAACAGACACACACCCACGATGCTTCTTCTTCTACAGTTTGCATGGCATCCAGCAATCCCACAATGCATCACCACGGTAAACAGGAATTCATTTACCAAGTAAGATACCAATTCATAAGGATAACTGAGTTGTTTAATTTAAAAAGTAATGCGTTAGAGTATTAGTTAGTGCAGTGCCCAACACTGCTTTTGACCACTGAAAGGGACACTATGTACTTTTATTTTATTACCTCAAATCAACGTCTTCATTCATAAATAGATCCTCATAGGTGTAAAATAACATATGCCAACAATCTGACTTATCCTCCTGGGTGAAGAATCAGTTATCTGTCTTTACATAGAGCAGGTCGCTCATACGGAGGCTTCCATGTCTTTCTGGTCTATCAAAACCTACGAACTGCAGAGAGGGACATAAAGCACTACCTGCTGGTACCAATAGGACAAAATGCATTTCCACGTTTTGCGATTCACTTTTCACAGAGAAGCAAGGTGGAGACGCAGATTTTACTAAACTAAAACCTGCACTGCACTTTTGGTCATAATACAAGACCATACTTATGCCACGCCGAATCCTCATCACCAAAAAAGCCTAAAAGGGCCATAAAACGACCGGAGCTCCGGGCCGGGGATCCGCAGTGAGTGGACGCTCGGGAGCGCCCCATGCCCATCCACGGCCGGCCGGGGCTCGCTGGGAAGTCCTCCGGACCAAAGGAGGGCTGTGGAGGTCCAGGGAAAAATGACTGGAGCTCCAGGCTGGGGGCTGGGGATCCACGGTGATAGTGGCTGCCTGGGAGTTGACCCATTCCGCTTACCGTAGTTCCAACCATGTTGTAATGCATGCAAAGTCAACTTCATTTCTCTAAACAAATGACTGTCTCTATATGGGTAGTTCTTTTGTTCATACTTTGTGCATTTGTGATGACGAACAATTGACAGATGACAGATGAATATAGTGGTGACCAATAATGGAGAGCTACCACGTCAAAGGATGTCAAATACTGACTGTCAGTGTCTGATATGTGTGTGAGACACACCAGGCTGCCCATTAACACCAATGTAAACCCAATCCCAGTGTTTGGGTAAAAGTTTCACTTTCACATTGCAATCAGCTGTTTGCTGCCATGTTCTCAATGTTCAGCGTCATTTTCACTTCAAAAACAAAGCAGCTTTGGTTTAGGTTTACCTAACTAAGTGGTTTGGTTGCTTGAACCTTAAGTGACACCATGAGCTGTGATACAAACTATTTAGTTTGATCAATTCACTGTTGGTTTCTTGGCATTAAAACAACAGACAGACTTACCGTTTAATTGTGCAGTGTTGATGTTGTTTTCACAGCTGTTGAACTACACACTGCTCTAACTTATCATCTCTTATTTACAGGGAACATATCGATAAACAATTACGTATATTCACACAGACAGCAGACAGTGTTAGTATTCATTTATATGCAGCCTGGTCAATCATGACCCAGTTTTCATTCCCTTCAAAAAGAGAAAATATCTCTGCTGTTTGATGCTGGGTAGCTTGTGTCTGAGCTAAAGCAGGCTAAACGGCCCTGTGGAGCTAAAGAGGAGCTGTGATGCTAGGAAAGAATATTCCCTCTTTATTTATTTTGGAGATTTGGGATTTAGTTTAGACCTAGAGAGTGACTTCAGCTAACATTAGCCTGTGTGTGGGTGGTGCCAGAGGCTGATGTGGACCTGGCAGCTCCCTGTTGATACGTCATACTGTGTTGAGATGTGTTTAGCTGGAGTTACAATACAGACCTGTAGGTTTTAGGATGCTGGTGCTCCTGTGCTGAGCAGCTTGACTCAGTAAACTGCAGGCATTCTGTGGAGACAAAGGCCATTATACAATTTGTTAATAATTAGAAATTAAAAACATGTTTCAGGGCAAATTGCATATACTGAAGAAGGAACCAGAACAGCCTTGAATATAAGGAGGAAGAGGTGAGCAGATGAATGAGAATGAGTCTTTCTCAAGGGTACATTAGTCTTACTTTTTGTGGGAAGAGAAGAGACTGATCCCCCTTTATCTTCCCAGATTCTCCAGAGGACTGATCTGAGAACAGCCTGCTCAAAAGCCTCAGTGAGGCCTTGAAAGAAAGTTTCTGCAATTTGTATTCATTATGTGAAAAATAACGAAGGAAGAAAAAGTCAGTGTGATTTTAAAACACAGTCCATATCAGAATATTTAGTCTGTCAAAAATGGTATGATTCATTTTTTACCATTTTTATTGTAAATAATACTGATGTTGATAAACCAAACTAATACAAGTATTGTTCAAACATTTAGAATCCGTTTTTCCTTCAATAATTCTAACTATTTTAAAGAATAATAACAAATCAGACACCAAATGTTTTGTCTGTAGAGCAGTTAAGTCAGGTTTGTTCACTTACTTTGTCAAGCACCTTTTGTTTGTAGCTTTAGTTTACTTTTCATACTTTTCTTATCCTCTGTAGAGCTTTTTATGCCCTTGTGATGAGCGCTTTTCTTTCTAGTGTAGAATATATACTTCTCCTTCTAAGAATAGATTTTTCTATTGTTTCTTTATGTGTATTGTACAGCACCCTTTTTGTTCTACTGGGTGAAATGGTCCTTCCACCCTGAGAGCAGTCAATACATTATGTGTTCAGAAAAAGGAAGGAAAAGAATCAGACCTCTGTGGCTGCAGGACTGTAAAAACTCTGACCAATCAACACTCGGAACGAGATGGGAGAACCAATCATGTCTCGTCCTGCTCATGACCCTCCCTCCTCCCCACTGTTTCTGGAAATATTCAGCACACTCCTCTGCAGAAATACAGAGTTAGCAGGAGAATCTGTTCTGTAGGGAACAATGTCAGAGAAAATGCAGCTAAAAATATCACTTCCAGTGTTACTTCTGACGACTCACCCTGCTAAACAGACAAAGAGAAGAAAGAGGGAGGCAGAAAAGACTGAAAGACAAAACTATGGATAAAGATAAGAGGACAAACCAGAGTGGACATCAGTGGAGTGGACTTTGCTCAGTCATATATTTTGTCATTTTAGCTTTCTTAACAGTAATGTGAAAATATCGGCTTGTTTCGTTCTCATGAACCCAATATCGTGTATTGTCACACCCCTATTGTTTAACATTAATATTTTACTTTCTTCTCTCTGAAATCAAGCAATTTGTGCTCCCTACCAACCTCAAAAATGTTAACTGAAATAAAATTGAATAAAGAGCTACTAGTCTCATGAAACTGAGGTAAATTCACTGAATTCAAGAAAAGAAGGAACAAGATACAGTTGTGGTCAAAAGTTTACATACACTTGTAAAGAACATAATGTCATGGCTCTCTTGAGTTTCCAGTTATTTCTACAACTCTGATTTTTCTCCGATAGAGTGATTGGAACAGATACTTCTTTGTCACAAAAACAATCATGAAGTTTGGTTCTTTTATGACTTTATTATGGGTCAACTGAAAATGTGACCAAATCTGCTGGGTCAAAAATATACATACAGCAACATGAATTAGCAATTTTGGTGACTTAGAAAGTTGTGTCAATGAGATGAGCTTCATAGCATGGCCTCTTAACTTGATCGTGAGTGACTACAGCTGGTGACTTCTCTGAGGCCATTTAAATAGGGCTCACTGGATACAAACACCCACGAACGCTACAATGGGAAAGTCAAAGGAGCTCAGCACGGATCTGAAAAAGCGAATCATTGACTTGAACAAGTCAGGAAAGTCACTTGGAGCCATTTCAAAGCAGCTGCAGGTCCCAAGAGCAACAGTGCAAACAATTGTTTGTAAGTATAAAGTGCATGGCACTGTTTTGTCACTGCCACGATCAGGAAGAAAATGCAAGCTATCACCTGCTGCTAGAGAAAACTGGTCAGGAGGGTGAAGAGTCAACCAAGAACCACCAAAAAGCAGATCTGCCAAGAATCAGAAGCTGCTGGAACACAGGTGTCAGTGTCCACAGTCAAGTCTGTTTTGCATCGTCATGGACTGAGAGGCTGCCGTGCAAGAAGGAAGCTCTTGATCCAAAAGTGAAACCTTAAGGCTTGACTGAAGTTTGCTGCTGATCACATGGACAAAGATAAGACCTTCTGGAGGAAAGTTCTGTGGTCAGACGAAACAAAAATCAAATGGGATAAATGGGATAATGAAGAAGGAGGATTACCTTCAAATTTTTCAAGATAACCTAAAATCATCAGCCTGAAGGTTGGGTCTTGGGTGCAGTTGGGTGTTCCAACAGGACAATGACCCCAAACACACATCAAAAGTGGTAATGGAATGGATAAATCAGGCTAGAATGAAGGTTTTTAGAAAAGTCTTTTCCTGAACATGTGGACAATGCTGAAGAAACAAGTCCATGTCAGAAAGCAACAAATTTAACTGAACTGCACCAATTCTGTCAAGAGGAGTGGTCAAAGATTCAACCAGAAGCTTGTGGATGGCTACCAAAAGAGCCTAACTGAAGTGACATGTAACCAAATATTAGCATTGCTGTATGTATATTTTTGACCCAGATTTGGTCACATTTTCAGTTGACCCATAATAAAGTCATAAAAGAACCAAACTTCATGAATGTTTTTGTGACAAACTAAAACTAAATTTCAAACAACCATGATGTATCTTAATATTTGCTAAACACAATTACTGACTTGTTGGGAGAAATTCTCAGAATAACATTTATTTTTTTTTAACTGACCAGCATACAGGATGTATTTTGAAAATCTGGGTCCTCACATGACCACTATAAATACTGAATGGCTGAATTGAATATTGAAATAATGTTGCAATGGAGGAAGTTGAGACAGATGTTGCTACTATATTATTACTACATTAAAATTAACTACAGTATGACGTATGAATGATATTTATATGAGGATGATATTTGCCTAGTAATGTGTGAGGGATGATC
Organism: Synanceia verrucosa; assembly: GCA_029721515.1. Lineage (NCBI taxonomy): Eukaryota > Metazoa > Chordata > Actinopteri > Perciformes > Synanceiidae > Synanceia > Synanceia verrucosa. The sequence continues at coordinate 29,702,316 of CM056549.1, forward strand.
ATACTTAGATATGAAGAGGAGCAACATAATGTGATGTTAGTATTAATGATGTGAAAGATATGTTCAGGAATACTTGATCATTATAAAAAGGTATGCTGTTATTACAGAGGTAAGTGACACATGACAGGTAATGTGTTACTATTGTTATTTGCTCTTGGTTTATTAGTTTACTGTTATAGTTTGTTTGAAATAAATACATCTTGTATTTTTATTATCAAGTCAAATAAGCATCATTAAGTTAATGACTTAAAAAAGAGATTAATTGAGTCCATAAAAGTCTGTTTTACAGTGTAATATCTATAGCATTAAGGTTCCCCTCCACTAAAAACAGGCACACATGATATGTGATTACAGCGTTATCAGGCTGAGAAGAGTTGTGGAGGCTGAGTCTGCACAAAACTAAACTCAATATATCATTTTGAACCTTGGCTGTTGACCTGCAAGGAAAAACATTAAACTTTCCCTTCAGTGTAGAGATGAACCTCAGCATCGTGCATGAGTATTGCCTTTAAAGTACGAGTTCAGAGTGAAGTGTATTAATGTGCATTGTGTTAAATATAATTAAGGAAACTGAATTAAACTGAAAGCAAAAGATACTCCAACACATATAGGGACAGTGATAGCAGATGATTGAATCAATGGATCAAAAAGAAAATTAAAAATGACATAAGTGTCTGCGTCATGTTGGCAGGTCTGGTGTTGGCTGTCAGCCAAGATCCTCCCATCACATCCTGATCAGTTTCTAGATCAGATGATGAGGAGCTGATCTGTAGACTGATCAGGTAGCCTTGCTATTTTCAGATTCAACAGTTTTGTTGCTCGTGAAGAAAAAGGTGAAATGCTGAAGCAAGAAGTCCTCATCAAAGACTTCTGACAACCAGAACATCACCATCAAACTTCAGTCATTATTTTGAAGTCTCATTGGGATCGGCAGGTTTCTGAGGTCTGATGCAAGCAGAACAGGTCCAATCTGTTCTCAACTTCTTAGAAAGTGATCTCACTTTTTTTGAATATATTTTAAGAACAATAACTAACCATTAAACTGTCCACACAAATATACAAATAAACTAGAAAAGCACTCAGAGAGCGTAGAGAGCTGCCAAGGCGGCGGCGACTTTTTATTTAAAGTTACCCCCGCCACCAAGGAGGTTATGTTTTCACCGGGATTTGTTATTTATTTTCATGTTTGTTTGTTTGTTAGTTTGCAAAGTAACTCAAAAAGTTATGGATGGTTTTTGACGAAATTTTCAGGATTGGCAGGAAGTGGCCTAACTTAAAACAAATTAATTTTTGGTGGTGCCGTTGAATCAGATCTGATCACCACCAAAAATTAATCAGTTTTAACTCTTTGAGTGCCATTGACGTAATACGACGTCAAAGTGTTTTGTTTTTTTTTTTGTTTTTTTGGAGCTGGTCGCTGATCACGGTCTCCCGCAGCCTGTGAGTAATGTTGGGGCTTCTGTGATTTGTAGCCGGGACATAAAGAGTTAATATATGCCACAGAGACCAAAGCAAAACATTTCTTGGATAAAAAGTGGTGATTTTGGTGAAAGTGGCCTCTACTCTCCTCCACACAAAACAAGACCAGAACAAGGTAAAAACAAACATTTGATGAAATAATGTGACTCTTCTTTCATTTGAGCTTCTCTGTGTTTTCAGAGACATGGTACAAAATATTCTGTGGGTCTAGACATATGACTGAAAAATGGGCAAAAACACTGGAACAAGGCACTTTTTGTTTTAAAAACAGCTGGCTCTCAAAGAGTTAACCCGCTTCTGACCAACCCTGAAAATTTCGTCAAAATCCATCCACAACTTTTTGTGTTATTTTGCAAACCAACAAACAAATAAACAAACCCTGATAAAAACATAACCTCCTTGGCGAGAGTATTTGGTATACTCTTCTGGGAGACCAAAAATAAAGTGATCTGACTTGACCTAATCTAGACTTGACTGGCTTAACGTGGACAAAATGACAGCAGTGATGCGGCAGGTGGTAGAGCAGGTCATCCAATGATCGGAAGATTGGCGGTTCAAATCCCTGTCGTTGTGTTCTTGGGTGTCCTCCTTGCCTCCAGTGACATCACTGGTGTGTGAATGCGTACGAATGCTTTGGTGGTGATCAGAGCGGCTGTAGGTGCGGATTGGCTGCCATGTTTCCGTAAGTCTGCCCCAGGGCAGCTGTGGCTACACATGTAGCTTACCATCACCGAGTGTCAATGAATAATGTATCTATACTGTAAAGCGACATTGGGTGTCATGAAAAGTATTATTATTATGATTCACATGCCTGCTCCGTCAACTTACCATATTATAAATAGCAGAAAGTGTGTAGGCATTTATTTGAAAAGGATGGTGGCTGTTCTGTTTCACGGCGGCCCTGTGCACCACTGCAAGTGTTCAGCTGAAGTCAGAAATGTTTCAAATGAAGAAACTGTGGTGAAGCATTACAACGTGAAGCCCGAGGCCACTGCACCGCTAAATCACTGTGAAGTTTCACTGAGCTGCTGCAGCGGCAGCGTGGGGAAACAGCCCGAATCCTGCTTGACAGCTCTGTGACAACTACTTAAAACCGGAGCTCAGAGCCCATTGGAACAAAAAAGAAAAAATGTACACTCTCCGTTTTGTTTTTTTTTCTCCACTTAATAGCCTGCAGAGCGACGTGAAGGGTGACGTCTGTCTGCGGACCCTCTGGGTGAGTCATATCTGCGGCTCTGATGGAGAGACGTGGTAACATAGAGACAATTAAGAGAGGAGATAAACAGAGACATAACAAGCTGCTAGACTTAAACAGATAACGAGAGGAAAAACCTTCAGTAAGGGTCAACACAAGATGTAAGCCTAGCAATTTATAATTTATCTCACAAAAGACAGAGGATTTAAATCCTCTTTTCAGCTCAAAAACCAGACTGGGAGAACTATTCTGAGCCAGGAAACAAAGCTAATTAACACATTTGAGGAATGTCTGCCTTTGAATATCAAGCAGTAAAGAAGCTCAGTGATAGAATGTCAAGTACAAAAAGGAGGATGCAACGATCTTTTTTTATTAACTTCATTGTCAGGTCATCAGAAATGCTACAAAAGACTCAGAAGTCAGTAGTTTTACAGGGGAAGCTGTACTTGAGGGGTCAGAGGTGAGACAATGCTGGATTTATGACAGACTGTAGACAGGTACACTGAGGCTGGGTCTAGAGCTTTAAAGACAAACATGAACTGCAGTGGCCTGGATTGTGTCTGGACTGGAGGTCTTCATTGCTTGCTTCTTCCCAGCTCTTGAAACACTTAGTGCTTAGTGATGTACTTCAAGTTTTTTGCCACATTTTCAGTGTGAACTTCTTTTTTCATTACAGAGATTTGATAGAAGTCATGGTGGTGAAGTCTCCTGACGTCTGAAAAAGTTTCCTTCACAGCGGCTAAAATAAGCTTTACTCAACAGACTATTTGATCTAAAGCACTCTAAGTTTTGAAAGACAGAAAGACAGAAAATGGAAAGGCCTTCTGCTCGAGCAGGCTGAGTGGCACTCTCTCTCCAGGTGCGAAGTGATACCAATTGATTTCTTTTTGTATGCATTACTTCTTCTCTGCGTGTCAGACAGAAATCCGCTTGTATGGAGGCGGATGTCTATTATCCCGTGGCTCGGGCATTTGCGTTATCCGTCCAAACAACATCATGAGAGACAGACAGCAAAGAGACAGTTGATGACACTGATGTTGATCTTTTCTGACCTCCTCCTTCTATACATCCACAGTGCTTGGTGGCGTTACTGAGGCATAATATAACCTGCGATGCAAAAAGCTGCCATAAAACATATTTTTAAAGGGGAAGTGGTTTTTTTTTTGTTTTTTTTTTTACAAATTGGATCTTATTTCTGGGATAAAATACTGTCATTTACTCACCCATTTCACTTCGGACTCATTTGGAGTTTTTCCGAAGATCTTTGTTTTGGCGATATCCATTTAACTAAAACAAAGTATGTATGCGTATGTGACAACATCAGAAATAAGTATTTTAGTTGAGGCACTGTGAAGGCCACAGAGGTGGGCACTAGGGCTCCTTAGTAAACTATGATACACAGGAAGTAGAGTCTGTTTACAGATTGAATTTTCTCAAGTTACAGACAACTCCTGACTCAAATGAGAATAGTAGTAGTGTAGCCCATCTTATTAAACATCTGTTATTGGAGAAATGGTCAAGTTTGTGTCATTTACTGGCTGCATTTCACTGCCCCATTCACTCCTGTTAAATAGATATCATCAAATCCAATATCTTTGGAAATACTCCAAATGACGCCAAAGTGAAATGGGTGAGTAAATGACAGTATTTTATCCAAGAACTAAGGTCTAATTTGTAAAAACAGAACTTCCCCTTTAAGTAATTGATCAGAAAACAAGAAAGGTGATGACTGGTGATGTCATGCAAACAAAAGCCCCTTGGCCTGACTTGAACTGGAGAAGCTGCAATTCAACAGGATCAGCTTAACCTTTCCATAAGCCTGTTTCACTGAACAGAAATTGAATGAGGCATGTAGTGACAGGCATCATTAGGAATTTATCAATCAGGGCTAAACAGGGTTGCCAGATTGCTATTGGCAACCAATCCTTGGCCTTAGGTTGCCGTCAGCGGCAATGGCTTTTTAACATATAAAAATACGGACAGCAAAATGTGCTGTCCGTATATTTATGCTAACTTCAAAGAGAAACGTGACCTGTGTAGGGAAGAAATGAACAGCAGCTCCTGTTAGCTAGCTCAAGGCTAGGCTATGTATGGCTCTGTGTAGTGTCAAACAGACCCCATGATCAGTGATCGATGGGGCTTCCACCGTTGGATCCCAGAAATCTGGATTGGAGTAATTTCAAACCTAATTCACACCACAGCTTTAGGGGCGAGGTCTGTCACTTCTCATGTTTTCATGACAAGGCATGGTTTGGAGACCTCACCAAACCATGACTTCATGGTCAGTGCAATAAATACCACATTTTGACGAGGATAAAAACACCTAAAGCACATTACATTTCTGTGTTTTAGTGTTTTATTTTCACTGTGGAGATACTTTCAGTGTGGCTTCTAATGGACTCTGACAGCTCAAGTGTTGTTTTATCTTCTAGAACAACAGCAGTGGGTGTCAAAGCGAGCGCTGGTGTTCAGTAACGAGAATCACTGAAGAGGCTCAGGGACTGGCTTCTAAAACACTTCAGCGTCTAAGTGAGGGGCTGGTGGGACTTTTGCTTCTCTAGTTCTCGACTGGGAAATCACAGTTGCAGTTGGCATTGCTCCCCACCTCCTGCGTGAATAGGTGGCGGCTAATTGCGTCTAATGAGTTCTGTCGTGGATGTTGTTAAAAGGCCATTCGGGGTAATGCCAAGAACAATAAACTGGATGTAGGTGAGGTGGGTCATCAACTTAACTGCTGTAACAGTGCGACAAGAGGTGACAGAAGCTACACTGTATTGATCTCAACTGTCTGCGCCACAGAGCAGAGTCCGGCTTCCTCCTCCTGTATGATGAGCAGCTCCCCCACTGTCTGCTGCCCGTGGACCACAATGCACTGCTCTGTGCCCTCCGATAGCACCACCTCAACCAGCTCCTGCCCCGTCCCTGCAGGCAGCGAGCTCTCTGAGGCGAGAAGTAGAGGGGTGGAGCTTGGCGTGGACAGGCCGTCTGCGTGGACATAGACGACATGCTGGACACTGGCCAGAGCCTCCTCCTCTCCTCCCATCACTGCACTTGTCTCGGGCTCCTCTGCTTTCCCCACCTCCTTTTCCTCTACTTTTCCTCTCAACCTTTTCCTCCTCACACCACCCTCCTCCTTCTCTCCTCCCCCACAAAACAGCGAGCTCTTCTTTGGTCTGCCTCTGATTGGTTTCAGGTGACTGGAGCCAGAAGCTGTGAACTCTTGTGCAACCTCCACCTTGCCATGGTTCTTCAACTCCTCTCTGCGTCCTCCCTCCGACTCCTCCACCTCCTCCTGAGCCCCTCCCTCTGTCCTGTGTTGAGCCTGGTGCCTCAGCAGACTTTGTCTCACTGTGTAGGAAGCACCACAGTGGCAGCTGTACGGCTTCTCCATCAGGTGGGCTGACTTTATGTGCCTCCGCAGTTTGGTGGCCAGGGTGTAGCCTGAGGGAAAACAACACAAATAAATACAGCAACAGCAAAGATCAACAGTCCATGAAAGATGTCTCTGCTGAATGAAATATTTGACATGAACTCACTGCTAAAATAAGATTTGAGACTACCAAGATCATAAAAACCACTCTGCTGCCTCATTTTGACTAAAGACGTCAGGAGTTGAAAAGCAGAGCTAAAAATATAGAGCAAATATTGGACTTGAATGATGATAGTTTTCTGTGTCTGCTGGGTGTGTAACAAAGCAGCTGATTGCTAACACTTTCAGCATAGTAACTCTGAGATGTTTCAACCTGGATCAAATTTCTGCATATTTTTGCTGGAGATACTGGACCAATTTCAAAAAGGATTTCCCTCATTAGTCACTTAAATATGACAAAAATTTGAGAAAATAATGTCCAGGTTGAAAAACACCCTTTAAATACCACTGTCGAATTTTAAAACTGTGGCATAAAATAAGACACTGTGTCATGCTGCTACAATCCCAGTAATAAGAACAGAGGTGCAGAGGGGATTTTATATCCCGAACAGGGAGGACAGATTAGAGCACTTGTTCCCCAAACTGCTCCCATCCTTGACTTTTTTTCTTCACAATCTTATTAGACTTTTAAATTCTGCTATCATGCTCTAACCTTTCCCACAGACAGGGCAGTGATGGGGCCTTTCTCCGGTGTGTAGTCTCTCATGTGACCTCAGGCTGTGTGGGTCCCTCAGAGACTTCCCACAGTAGCTGCAGAGGAAACCTCCACCCGTGTGGGAAAACATGTGCCGACGGAGGTCTGGTTTCTGGGAGAAGCTCTGGTCACACTCAGTGCAAGGATATGGTTTCTCTCCATTGTGAGTCCTCAAGTGAGACTCAAGGTTCCCTGAGAGACAGACAGAGACAGAGAGAGAGACAGAGACAGACAGAAAGACAGACAGGGTCAGATGTCAATGGGGAGGCAGGGCTCACAGCAGCAGCAGGGCACAGTGAATATGCATTTGTCCAGCGAAGTTGTCTCAAAAAACTGATGTTGTCACTTTGACAAATGAAAACATAAATTGTGTGAATTGATCACAGTGGGATAGCAGATCCTCTATGTGTTACAAAAACAACTGTGCAATAGTCGCTGAAAATAATCAAGTCAAGTTCAATCGAATGACAATCACATCCTGTTTTCTTTTCTTTCACAATCAAAAGGGATTACTTTGGCATTTGGGGAAATATGTTTACTTTCTTCCAGAAGGTCAGATGAGGAGATCAATATCTATAAAGAGGCGACCCTGGGACATAATTCGCTTAGGGAGGAAGAGGAAACAAGCTAGCCTAGCTTGAAAGGTGTTTGTTTGCATTTTAAAGGGGATCTATATATATGTTTTTTTGTGCATGTAAAAGATCTGGAGTTACAAAACCGAAAGTCCAGACCAAAGGGAGTTCCTCTCCCCAGAAACACTGCTCCTCAACAGCCTGAAATGCCTCACTTGAAGTCAAACCATATCTTCTGTAATGTTGTAATGTCACCAAGTGGCACACTTGGTTTGAAATACCCTTTAACAATCCCTGTCACTCTTGTAGATGGTTATACCTCTTTGCCACCAGACCGTGAAACTTTTGAAACACTGGAGCACCTCAAGGCTCTGTGCTGAGCCCACTGCTGACCCAGGAGCAGTGATGCAGCAGAGCAGCTACATCATCAAACATCACCACAATACACCTACAGGAACATGGTGAGACATGCTGACATTTCTTGCAGAGATGACAAACTCTCTGTGAATGTCAACAAAACATAGGAGATGATTGTTGTCTGCAGGAGGGCTGCAGAAAAAAAAATGTTTCTAGTTTTCTTAACCTGTGAGATGAGGAATGACAATAAACTTAAAGGTGCAATACTGTGCCCATTTTCCAGGACAAGTTTACTTGCTGTAATCTTTAGAAAAAAAAAAAACATACTGTGTCCTCTGTTTCTACAATATTGCAGGTATGTGACATTACAAACGGACCAAAATCCTGACGATGTGGAACTGTGATTGAGCGTTTCAGTGCTTTTGCAGTATTTATATATAGATTTAAGATTTGCTGTATAATATGAAACTGGAGTCACGATTCCATTGAATTGCCATGATAATATTGGAAATAAAATAAAATAAATGCAAATAAGAGGTGTCTCCATCAAAACAAAACACAAAAATAGTTTCACTGACTTTTGGCTGTTTCCATGCAGCTTTTCTAATGTGAAACTTCAAGATGTGCAAAACGTGACTAGACACTGGTGCAGCAGAAGAGAAGAGTCAAAGTTATGGATTGTCTCTGCCGGAGAGGAGCCTTTATAATAACACATGAAATCACACCATAAAAACAAAGTATGTTTTGACTTAATATGTCTAAACCCGGCTCGCCTGGAATAAAGAGCACCGCCAATAACATCTAAAGAAAAACAAACACTTGCTTTTGGATGGTACCACTGCTGTGCTTTTGTAATCAGACACCAGCAGAACTACTGTTGTTGGACCTCTCTCCCCCCACTACTGAAGGTCTACGTTCTTTCATGTACTCTAATGGCCTCACTGTAAAACCAATTGTGCTCCAGGAACCAATATAGCTGGAGGTTGAAACACGGATGCTGATTTCCACACCAAAGGCAACCAGCTGTTTAGAGCATCATGTAGAAAGGAAACCACTCATGGAGGGGATTCAGCTCAGTGTTGTATGTTCACTTGATCTGATCAGAGCAGCATCTGTGCAAACTGCTGACAGCGTTATCAAACGAGGCACAGCTGACCGGCTTGTTGCAGCTCCAGGACCAGTCCTGGGCTTTTGACCCATTACCTTTCTGACTGAAGGACTTCCCACAGTGCTGACAGATGTGAGGTTTTTCCCCCGTGTGGACCTTCATGTGGTTCCTCAGAGAGCCAGAGTTAGCGAGCAGCTTGAGACAGACCGTGCACTGCACCTGAGAGAGGAGAGAACCAAATCAAAATGCAGAGCATCTTTTTCCGCTCTATTTTTTTTTTTTTTAAATACTGTAAGTTCAACCTGCTGTTCAGGGAGAAAAAAACAAGACCTGCATGCAAATTTAAAGATGTTACGTGACAGATTTTTAAAATGTGTCTTTGCAGTGTGGAGACAGAAACATAATCCTTTTTAGAAACTATGTCTGAAAGTCTGAAATTGCTGAGGGGAAGGTCAAGCAGCAGCAGAAAATGTTCCTCACTGATCACTGTAGACTTTAGGAGGACTATTCTGTGAGTGAAAAATGAATTCATTAAGGTTCCTATTGTCCTCCTTATTAAAACAGCAATATTTAAAATGTCACTGCACATGAGTGAAACGAGCAAGGAGGGAAGAGCATTGACTGCTGCTGGAGTTTCCTCATAAACAAACAATCAAAGTTGTATTTTATTCAGTGTTCCTCACCAGAACTCTGTGTCTCCTTGAGCTCTAACAAGTGTGGTGGAAGAATTTCCTTCCTCATAAAACATTTATAGAGACAATTTTTCAGGATGTTAAATCTAGCATTGTTTACATTATTTACATCAATATTTACTTCTCTGGGTTTTCTCTGGTTTTCTCTGTTTCTCTCTAATTTTCTCTAGTTCTCTCTTGTTCTCCCTCAGTGCTTTTCTAGGTTCTATCTTGGTTCTCTCTAGCTCTCTCTCTTGGTTCTTTCTGGTTTTCTTGGTTCTCTCTAGTTCGCTCTCGCGGTGCTCTCTCTGGTTCTCTTTGGTTCTCTCTTGGTTCCCTCTAGTTTTCTCTCGGTTCTCTCTAGTTTTCTCTCAGTTCCCTCTAGTTTTCTCTCGGTTCTCTCTAGTTTTTTTTCTCTTGGTTCTCTCTGGTTTTCTCTGGTTCTCCCTCTTGGTTCTCTCTTTACTATACTGTAGTGTACACCCATACCATACTTTGTGTACTGCACTATATGTTGTATTAGATTACCAACTTCCATGTTATATTTTATCTATTATTTTGTAATTTACCACTTAAGATGTGAGTAAAACAGTTGCATTTGTATTTGTATTAATTTTACTTCATCTCAGCGTGAAACCTCCACCTGCATATGGTGGAAAGAAAAATTCCAAGAGGTCTGAGCCTCCACAGGGAACCTTGTAGTGGTGCAGTTAAACAGTGTCACACTTCCCTACCTTAGGAGGCTGGGTGTAAATCATTCTGCTGCAGTGAAGGAGGCGGTGGATGCGCAGGGAGGGCCGCCGAGCGAATGCCTTGCCACAGTGCTCGCAGACGTAGGGTTTCTCTCCGGTGTGCAGGACCAGGTGCTCCTTCAGGTCCCTCTTCAGACCGTAGGCCTTCTCACAGTGAGGACAAGGGAAGGGACGCTCCCCACGGTGACTCATCTACAGATAAGACCGTTATTATTCGACACAAGACGCTGAACCACTGCTGGAATTGTTACTATTCACTGGGATGAATAAATTGCTGCCTGGCATGATGACTAAGCTTGAGTCCATCAAGGGAGGAAAAACTCCCTGTACCCACACGTTGTTTAAAAAAAGCCACCAGTGACGTATCCTGGTTTACTGAGGTCATTTATTTGTTAAGTGTTGTTTTTTGTCTTCCTGGAAGAGGAAGATGGAAAAAAATAAAGAAATATTGTGAGACAACAATGGTGTAGCCTAAATATTGGTCGATAAATAACCAGAAATAGCAAAACTTAAAGCTCTGACAAGTAGAGAATGTCCTGCTCTTTGTGCCAACTTGAATTGATCTGTATAAATAATAGTTATGTATAAAAGGGGCAACTTAGCAGATATGTTGCTTTTAAATTGTTTGAACTCCAGTGATGAAATCAGCCTGAAAAATCATGCTCCAAATGTAAATGTGATGCCTGAAATTACAGAGAAACAAACCTCCGTTCAACACAATTTTCACATAGAAAAGTTTTTATGTCATTATTTTAAAGGCATCTTTTGGTTACAGGTGCAACAAAGCACACCCAACCCACCCATCAGTGCAGCTAGCCAAATCAACTGTTTTGCTAGAAATTTGAATATTATATTATATTAATGAGCATGTTTAATTTAGTAGTTTAAATATTGAGTGGATCCTCTTTTCATGGTTGCATAGATATTTTTCTTAAGCTGCAGTTTTATAGATTATAGGAGTATTTTTTTTCCCTTTCTTCTTTATCCTATATATTTTCTGTTGTATTTTTGTCGTAATATTTGCTGTTACATTACTCTTGATGTTATTTTTCTTGATGTTAAGTTTGCCTTTTCAACCGTAAAAATGATCCTGCTCGTTGGGTTGTGTATCTACAGTATGGTAAACATATGAATATCAGGCATTGTGTCGTACCTGATGGGCTCTGAAGCTTTCTGTAGAGGTGTAGTTCTTCCCACACTCTTGGCAGTGGAAGGGTTTCTCCTCTGTGTGGCTGAACTGATGTTTCTTTAAGTGTCCCATCTGGTAGAACTTTTTACCACAGCTGGAACATCTGTACCTCCTCTCCCTTATCTCTGGATTCCATGTCAGAGGCGCCCCAGCAACACATGCTGCTTTGATCGCTGCAGCATCTGAGCCCAAGACCTTTTGAGGACCCACCTTCTTGGTGGCAGCCGTGGCGTCCTCAGTCTGTCCCCTGGTCTGTGTGGGCGGGATGGGGCAGTCCTGGTGTTGCTTCCCCCGGCTCGTCAGACAGTGGACACGGCGTGGTTTAGCTGCCAGACGGGAGCTGCAGCGGACTGGAGGAGCTGCGAAGAAGCTTCCATGGTCTGTGTGCCTGTCTGCAGGGCTACAGTGTGTGTCGCTACCTGCGTGTCCACCTGCTGTAATGGTATTATTATTGCCTGTTTGAGCATCAGTGCGCCCCCCCTGGGTTATCCCTGCCCTCCTCTTCCTCGGGTTGGTGGTCGGATGGCTCCTCTTGATGCATCTCTGTGGGTTTCTGGGCCATTCTACCCCCTCTTCTTCCTCCTGAATGTCCTCTACCCCCTCCGGTTTTGTCTCTTTGTCCTCCATCTCTTGAATGATCGATGTGTCAGTAGCGACAGTCTCTGGGTCTTTTCTGTCTTCTGTGCAACAAATAAATTGACAGTAAAGCAGTGAGAAATGATTAGTTTATATTCAGCCGGACACTCTCTGCCTCTCAAATGTCAGGATTTTCTACTTTTCTAGGCCTTGCATCTTTGTAAACTGAATATTTTCGTGGTTTTGGACTCTTGGTCTGAGAAACAAATCTGTTGGAGGACATCACCTATGACTCTAAATTTGTGTTCACTGTTTTTCCGTTTTTTTTTTTAGGTTAAACAAATGGCTAATCAAAAACTCGAATTACCATTTGGTGGTTTTATGCCTCCATTCAAATAGTTTAATTCCTTATTAAAACTTATTAATTCTTGAGTTATGGTCAAAAATGTGTTTTGTGAGGTCACAGTAACCTTTGACCACCAAAATTTAATCAGTTCATCCTTGAGTCCAGTTGGAAAATTGTGCCTAATATGTAGGAACTCCCTCCAGGTGTTCTTGAGATTATTGCCAGCATGGAGGCTAAATCAAAACACTACATGATAATCAAAATAGTCATTAGTTGCAGCCCTACAGAAAATGTCACTTAGTTATAGTTACTGTTATAGCATAAAGCTCAACAGAATGTATGCCACAGTGTATGACAGGGTTGGTTTTCTCTCTACTTGGAGATTTTTCATTGATAAAGTGACAATACTAGCTCTGTCACCAAACCCTACTGTTTGATCAGACTGTAGTCTGAACTTTGTTAATTCACTGCACCAGACTCACACAACTAAATATGGCACATGATTAAAATCAATCAATTCACTCATACCTGTTGGATATTTTCTAAACTGTATCTTAACCCTCAAGTTGCTCTCTAGGCACTCTGCACAGCAGCCCACTGCTCCTATGGCTTAAATGCAGAAATCTCATGTATGTTCCTGTATGTGACCATCAATAAAGGTTCTTATATTTTAATCTCTCAAATTATCCACCGTAATTCAAGGTTCTAGGGCTATTGTATATACTCTAACTTTTTCAAATAAATGTAGCTATATAAAAAACTACATGAAAAACAAGTCCTGCATTCACAACTTCACTTGAAGGAACAGTTCCTACTTTGCAAAGGAAGTATCACCTTAATGGTCCTAAAGGATCAAAAGTCAAAGCACTTTTTACTGTCAACAACTGATATGCTAACTGGCTGGTAATATAAATATATGCTCATTGATTGATTTGAAATGTAACCATTTCTGTAAAATGAATGCATGCAAATTGTATTAATTTTTATACATAATCCAATGTTTCCCTCTGATTTCTAGTGAAGTGCAATGTTTAACAAGCAAGTAGAATAAAAACAGAAATACTACACTAATGTCACTCTTAAGTAAGTAAGTAAATAAAACTGGTTACTTTTCCTGATGAGGACTAGACTGATATTTATACATATTCATATAGACCATGTGCCTTTTTAGATGTGTGCATATGCACAGTTTTACTATAAATGTAACATCTAGTTGCTGTTTTTCTTCTGGAATATCTATTTTTATTTCTTTTATTTATTCTTTCACTATTTGAAATCATTTCAAAGCTTCTCTTATCAAACTGTTATTGTCTTTCCTACTACAGCTTTCTTTTCTCCCCCTGAATCTAATTAATATTTTCTACCACAACAATGTAATGTCCCTGAAGGGATCAGTAGTTCCTTATCTAATTATCTTATCAGTCAGTATTTATAATTGTTTTGGAAGTGCGTTCATGATTTATGGCCCCAACTGGCAGCACCGTACAGTCTTTAATGAAATGTCTACAGTGTGTTTTGTGTGTGGAGGTTCTCCTCAGTGTCCCATCAATCACAGCATATAAACACTGCTGAAGGATTAGCAGAGCTGGAGAGCACAATGTTTAACAAGCCTGCTGCAATTATTCTGTTTTATTGCTTGGTGTTATTTATCTAGGGCCACACTGAGAAAAAAATGATAAACTGTAGCATCATCACATTCCGCTCAGACACAAGAATCTTGTGCTTATTGAAAATAATAATCAGTATGTGTTACTGAACATTACATTAAACAATAATTCATAAAAAATTACATAATATCACTTTGTTCGGAAATAAGTGTAATGTTCAGTGGCATGAGGTGCGCTGTGGCTAAGCTGAATGTGGTGATGCTACAGTTTCTAATTAGGGCTGTGACACGATTAAAAATTTGAATCAGATTAATCACAGGTTTTTGTGGATTAATTTCAATTAATCACAATTAAATTGCATTCATTTTTAATCTATATTAATTACATTTTTTCATGAGAAAACAGACTGAAGAATTTGTATATAAGACAATTTTGATACTTTTTTGTAATGAGAATTATTTACTTATTTTTCATACTTATTTCTTATATTTATACTTATTTTATTCTTGTAAACTGAAAAGGGAGAAGCTCTACAGTTTGGTTGTACAATGATATAATGACAATAAAATAATTCAATTCATGTGGCATGGTGGTGTAGTGATTAGCAGATGGGTTAATTGTGTTAAAATTTTTAATCAGATTAATTATGATGATGGATTAATCCGCGTTAACGCGCTAATTTCCACAGCCCTATTTCTAATATTTAAGTTATTGAATATTTTCGTACTGGTGTTGCACTTTGTAGACGGTCCCTCCACTGACTGCTCAGGAGCCATGTGCTTCATGCAGCATCTTTATGTACAGTCTATGGGAGCACCAGGGAAACATCGGTAAAAATACAGCTGTATATCATTGTGTGCCTCACCAACACTGCAGAAATGGGTCATTTGCATCTTTAAATCACACTGTATTTGACATATTGATCCAGGAAGTTGGACCCATAACCTTCTAAATTTACAGAACAACTCCTCCTCTACAACAACATGTTGGAAAATGCTGACTTGAGCCTCGATAAATTATGACTTTAATCCAGTAAATTTATGACTTTCATCTCGTAAATGTATTGCTTTATTCTCATAATAATGACTTTATTCTGAATGTCTGTGATTTTTTCTCTCAATGTGGCACTAATACTACATCGAAATCTTCTAATTATTCATCCCCAGCTTCTCTCCTAACGTTTAATGGATCCCTGAGATGTTCCCCCCACAAAGCTCTCAAGTGAAACCAACGGCTGTGAGCAACATTAAATGATGAGGAGGAAACATTCTGCTTTAATTTCAACAATAAGTGACCGTGACAAAATGTCCCTCTAGCTCCTCCAGGTGGAGAATGGACTAATGACACTAATCAGCGAAATGCACTACATGAAGGGTTTGTACATATTGACGTAATTATTGCTTGAGAATAATTTATAATGCCTTTATAAATCAATAATCACACACTGACGTTGCCAGTCTCTGAGAAGTAGGAACATCATTATGGATTAAATCCAAAGTGTCTCACAGATTGTTAGAGACTAGCTGGTGAACAAAGTGAGGCATTTAACAGCTAAAAAGATATTTCCCTCAAGAGATGGTGGAGACCAAATACAAAGCTCTAAGCGAGAGAATAATGGACCGTCATCAGATGAACAGCAACACAAGGCTACATGTCAACATTGTTAACAGCCTTATTGTGCTGCACAAAAATAAGGTTCCTCTTGATTGGAATTCAGAAACTTTTGCAACATTTTGGTTGCCTAAAATGCCTTATTCAGCAATCAGTTGTTCTTAACTCCATCACTTCTGGTTGTAAAGTTGGTGCTTGACTCTTCTGTGCAGCAGTTCACTAACTAATCGATGATGGTATGGTGACAATGTCTATTTCTTATCTACCTGTGCACACATTTGAATCATTAATGGCACAGTTTATCATGTTGGAAACCTAGCATAACATGTAAAAAGACTGTGATGTTCAGCTTGTTCTGCTATTAAGTAGCTCTTATGAACTCCAGTCCCCTTAAGCAGTCAGTTAAACTGGCAATGCTTTTGGCATCAGCGTTGAATCCGCTCTGTGTTTTCCCACAGGTGGATCAATGCAGAGAGCTAGTTTCTCGTCTCATTAAAGCAGCTTAGGGGTCTTTCACACGGAATGTCACAACAGCGCTTTGAAAAAACATTATTTCCACTACCTTGTGTGGCACCATGCCACCAAAACAAAAAAACTCAGCCTGGACTTCCCTAAGCACAGCACGGACCTGGTCCCCCTGTTCATCAATGGGGAATGTGTTGAGAGGGTCCATTTCTTCAGGTGTCTGGGGTCCACATCACCAGCAACTGCATCATCTGCATAAACTGCATCGCAGTGAGGTAGCGGTACTGCATCGCAGTGAGGTAGCGGTACTGCAATGCAGTGAGGAAGCGGTACTGCATCGCAGTGAGGTACTCTGGTGAACAGCAGCAGACAGCTGCTCTACCTGAAGACATCAGCAGCTCTCTCTACCTCAGCAGAGCTACAAACATCGTCTCTTCTCACAGGGTCACCAGCTGTTCAACCTGCTGCCCTGTGTGGCGCTGCAGGCCTCTGTGCAATATATGGGAATTTGTAATTTGCAATTTTGTATTTATGCAAAGTATCAAGTGCCATTTGGCTAATGGATCTCTAACCACCTGTCTGTCTCCTTGTCTCCAGCTGGTACCTGTGTGTCTCGTGACTGTCGCCTGACTTTTTCCCACGGTGTCTCCTCCGTATAGCAGCAGCTCGGTTCCCGGCTGGATGTCACAACACACACGTAGATGCACGCCTACGCACTCGTCTGCACACATCTCTCCACAGGCGCACTGCACTGACACATTCTGCTGGGCTATGCTTGAAGCCTGGCAGGCAAATCTTGGGGAAAACAAAACAAGGGAGTGCAAACAGAAATATATTAAATGGTACAGTGCACTACATACTTACTAGTATGTAATCACACTTTAGAATGGGGTGTGACATAAAGGGAAATCATGATTGGGTTTCAGGGAACATCATTGTCCGTGTTGTGTCATGTAATGCATTTGCAATCAAAGCTGAAGTGAAAGTTTAGGTTAAACGATCACTGACACTGTCCCCAGTGGCTCGTCACAAGACTTTCATAGTTTTACGGGGAAAACTAGGGAGAGAAAAATAGGCTAGGTTTTTCTTAACACAAAGTGACAGAACACAGTATACACAGCCTGGAGCAGGAGGAAGTGATGACACACAAACCATGGGGGACCACTGGATGGGGGACACTCTTTAGTGAGGTAAGGAGTCAGCCTCAAATGTTAAGTCTGATATTAAGCTGTCATTAATTTTAACAATGTTAAAGGGAACAACTGCCACCTTTTAAGTGGATGTCTAATCAGTCTCTGTGTGGCCACCAGGGCAAATTCCATGTTCTCTTCACCTGGAGCGTATAGTGAGTGTTGGGTGAGGACACACTTTACAGTGTTTAGGCTGGGTCAGATATTTAGCCGTATTTTTGTGTTTTCACCGTATTTCACCTATCAACCCATCAAAGTTTGCACCTTCAATACTACATTTAGCTGTCCAGGATTCCACCTCCCTGAATTTATCCTAATAATCCTAGTACCTTTACATCTAATGCCATCGCAGGTCAACATATTATTTTGCCCAACAGTTTGGTTTAAGAATAAAAACATTCCCATCAGCCTCAGCTGTGTGCTAATTAGCACATGCTAGCAAATGCCAGCACTTTTAATTTCTTTGAGAGTTTGCTAAGTAGCGGAGAAAATGGACAAAGAAGCTGGAGAAACATTCTGCCATTGCTGAATGAGTTAATGAAATATATTAAATACTAAAACCTGCGTGGTAAATAAATTCAAGCAAACACACAAGTAGACCTGATTTTACAATTTATTCAACAAAGAAATGATTACACCACGTTTTATGCTGACATTTCTATTACTATTTATGAATCGATCCACTTCTATCTATCCAAAAATTATTAACTAAGAGATTTTCTCATTTGTATTGGCAAACTTGTTTTTGAAAAGTACTGTATGACTGAAGTTATAAGATGTCACTGTGACTAGGCATATCAATTTCAGTCCACTCTATGCACATTATCACAAAGATGCAATTTTCTGTTTTCTATTGTTTCATCATCCCCACCTTTTTAAAATGTTTCATACCTAGTTTAGCAACAGAGGCCAACCACACCTCATCCCTAAGTTTCCCTAAACCAGGACTCCTTGTTAGAAATGTTTTAGGCTGTGTTAGAGCTTCCTAAAAGGAGAATACGGCCCTTAAAAAAATCAAACCAATTGTGGTGTTTATTTGCTATAAAAACATACCTAAAATCAGATTAAGAGGAAAAAAACAGTCAATTTGTTTGTCACTTACTTGATCCAGACAGCTCTTTCTTTTGAAGCTTCGTCCTTATTTGTCGCTGTCTCCATCACTGTCTGCAAAACACAACAGAGAAGTTTATATTAGATGATATTCAGCTTAATTTCCATTAGACATGTCACAAGTACAAAGGAATGAAATGCAGATTGCTTTCAACCAGAAGTGCAAAAGCAGTAAATTAATAACCAACAAATACATGGGAACATACATGTAATAAGACTATACATGTGCAGGCGTAAAGGTTATAACATGATATGTAAATATTCCCAGTACATACAGAAGTGTATATGATATAATATATAACATATAATATTTAGAGTTTATACAGTATTACAGACTTTATAAAAAATAATCAGGGTGTGTTTTCTTCTACTATATGAGACTTGAAGTTCCCTTTGAAACTGAAGATCTATTCAAGAAGCAGCTGAGAGCAATGATATCTCAGGACCTGAGATAACATGATGTTAGCCATGACATGTTGATTTAAATTAAAGTTCATCAAACTGATGATCACTGTCTGTCTCATTTAGTACAGAGTAGACATGAACGGGACTGATAGTTTGAGCTGGTCATGTCGATTACAGTATCCTGACTCTTCCAACCCATGGTTTGTGGAAATGAAAAGAACAGCTTTGTTATCCTCCCACAGGGTTAACATGGAAATTAAGCAGAAAGGCCAGCATTTTCTCTGCTGCTACGTCTACCCGCAACCAACATTGCTGAGACATTTAGTATTTAACTGGGGCAACTAACAGCTCAGAACTAGATAAAGAGTAATAACACTGATTTCACTTGTATTTTTATATTTATATATACATGTATATATAACTGAAATGGAGTTCTGAAGTGCAATAAAGGGCAACAAAGACTACATATTGTGGGGAGGTCAAATGAAGCCAGGAAGTCGACAGCGTTCTCTTAGCCTTGCTAGCTGAATGGTTCTCAGGTCATCAGTGCTGACACTTTGGTCTAGACTGAAATGTTGTGAAATCTGGTTCACACATTCATGTCCTCCTCAGGATGAAGTGTAATAACTTCAATAACGTTGATCTCTGAACTTCATCCAGTGCCATCATCAGGTCAAAGTTTGTCCAATGCTTTCATAGATGTTCTTTAATATTTTATGGCCATACACTTGCAAAACTACTGGGCATTATCATCAGCCTCAGCTGTCAGCATGCTAAGTATCTGTATTAATATTTGTCATTTTTAAAATCCTTCATTCAACCTTTTCTGCCTCTTTGCTTGTTGTGTGTTCACCGCCTCGGCTGGGAGTCATCGGGCCAGCAGAACACACTGATGTCCATTCGGTGTCCCCATCCCTCCCCAGGAGGGATCCAGGTTCCAGGGAACGACCAACCCACCACAGCCCCATCCTGCCCCCACAGTGCCGCGAAGGCCCCACAGCGAAGCCACAGGGTAGCAGTGGAGAAAGAAGTGAGGCGAGAGCAGAAGGGGTGGGGGGGTGTGCAAGGCTGGCCATCAACCTGTAGAGAAAAAAAATTGAAAAATTAGCTGATGACTGAACGCAATTCCAACTACTAACACATTAGCAACATACTTCCACAGAAGGCTAAAGTCTTACCTAAACATACATTTTACATCATGCTATCGCCAACTCTGAGCTTTCATTTGCTTTTTCCTTTTGTTCTACCATTTTACTTTGTAGGTAGTCTACACTCTCAATTAATTATTTAAAGAGGAAGCAAACACAGGATACATAGACATGCATTATTGTTTTAGAGGGATGATAACCAGTAGTTGGGGGTTTGGTGCCTTGCTCAAGAGCACCTTAGCAGTGCCTAGGAGGTGCATTAATTATGAAGTTCTGGCCTCAAATAGAGTTAATGTAGAAAATGTCAGAAAAATAATAAGTGTGTCAGAAGTGTAAAGACAAATTAAAATGTTTGCTCTGATAAAGGTCTACAGAGCCTGGGAACAGATACTGAGTGTTATCTGTCATTCTTTAATGAGTGGGTGCAAACATAATAAAAGCTGTGGAACACAGTCCAACATGCATCACAAACTAACAAACTACAATAACACCCAGAACTTTGGAGAATCTTAGGGGTTAGAGGTTTGGAGGAATACATACTGTACATATTAATGACAATGCTCTGATGCACACTGCCGGCCTTCTCACTAATAAATGTGATTATTAAAACTGTTTTTTTATTCAGAATCTTCTTCTCTAGTGTATCATGTTTAAAAATAGGCCTACAACAAATCTACGATAAAAAAGACTGGACTACTATGGACTCAAGTATGTATATTTACAGCGTAGTGATCACCAATCAAATAAATTGACATGTCTCAATACAAGTCAAGATTTAGAGTAAAACGATACAAATGATACAAAGACGGATATACATGGATTGGATGATTATATGCATACATGCCTGTAGGATGTATACGAAAAGTGACAGATGATATGCAAACACTGAAACCAGGTATTACAGATGTAAACTACAAAAATATTTCAAGAAGCTGTGTCCTATCCGTTTGACTTCGAGCTAACGCAGGGCAAAGGCATTTTGGCCAACATCTATAAACACAGTTGCGCTAGCTTCGTTAGCTGTTAGCTGTTTTGGGTGCATTTAAGCAGAATAACGTCCCCAATCACTGAACTGTGGATGTTGTGCTGCCATAGACTAATCACAAAACTATGCTAAGTGTGTTGACTTAGCAAAGCTAACGGTAACCGTGTGGGTTGATGTTTCTCAGCAACTTTTGTGGTGCGTTTAAGTTAGCATTTGTTAGAAAACTGGCTTTGGTTTTATCAATAATTTTAATAATCATAGTAATCGTATACATACGTCAGAAGTGTTCGATGTTTCGGAACGATCGCTTATTATCAAACCACGTTATTTATTCCGCTTTAAACTCTGGGAAAGCCATCGTTATCCAGCAAGAAAAAGCATCAACGGATGTCCCCGTCGTTTACGGTCCAACCGGAAACTGCAACCCGAAGCTGTGTGGTTCCGCAATCAGTGAGAGACAGGGTAGAGAAGCTCAGTATAAAATGATATGATGATGATGAAATGAAATAAATATTTACAATATGCACTAAATGAAAAGGAAGAAAATATCAAATAATAATGATAATAATAATCAAATAAAATATCAGTCATGATTCCAGTTGTGTTAACATGAGCCAGTGATGCTGATGTTATAAAGTCTTATTGCTTATGGCAGGAATGACCTGCAGTAGCTTCTTCTTGCAGGGTGTAAGTCCAAGTACAAATAGTACAGTAGGAAAAAGTAAGGAGATTTAAAGCTTCTTAAAAATATGTACAGTGTAGAATAATGCAAAAAAATACAGTTTAGTGCAAAATAAACAATCTAAACAATACAACAATATACAAACAAATTGCAAAAACTAAAGACCATAAATATGCAAACATAAGTAAAATGTAAGCTGCCAAGTAATAGTTTCAGAGTGACATTTGCTAATAAAATGACCCAGTAAGAAAGTGACATAAGCTGATAAAGTGACATGCTGTAATGATGATAAGAATTACAGTAAGTGAGTCTATTATGAGGAGGTATGTTGATATGTAGAGGTAGAGAGTGTAGAGAGTAGAGAGGATAGAGAGAGAGGATAGAGAGAGAGAGAGAGAGAGAGAGAGAGAGGTTTCCTATGACCTCTGGATTAATTATTGTTTGACAGGCACCTGTGCTGATGAGTGGGGCTGAGTCTATATACTGTAGGCTGGTCCTCTTTTTTCAGCTCTCTCTCTCGCTTCATCCTGCTGCAGCAACACCGTTATGGTGCTAGGTATTCGGCCTTCCTTTATTCATTCATGTTACATTAAGTTTCTTTAATAAATTCATATGTAGCACATTACTATTGGTGTGGTCTCCATTATTATGTTCAGTGTTTGAGCCAGCCTTTACAGATACGCAGTCCTGAAGGCCCACATATTGTACTCGTCAAATCTGTCTACCAGTGAAGCCCAATAGTGACAGTGCACAAAGTACCTTGTATGGTTGTATTGCTGATATAAAGCAGTGGTTGTCCCAACATTTTCATCATTTAAATGACGTGTTTGGGGATACTGTGACGGCTGGCTTTGGCACCTTGTCTTCAAAGCTCAGTCCAACTGTCAGGAATCTGGGAGTGATTTTTGACAGACGGCTGAAGTTCGACAATAAAATCAGCAGTAATGTCAGGACTATTTTTCTCCAGCTACATCTCCTGGCCAAAGTAAAAATCTTTTTAAGCCATCAGGACCTTAAGACAGCCATCAATGCTCTTAATCAATGCAAGATTAGACTACTGTAATGCACTTTATGCTGGTGGATCCAAGTCTTTTCTATAACTTGTACAAAACGCTGCTGCCCATCTTTTACCCAACACTAACAGACGAGAGCACATCACTCCTGTTCTTAACTCTCATCACTGGCTTTCCGTCCATCACAAAATTGATTTTAAACTTTTAATGTTTGCTTTTAATGGCCAACTTTTGTTAGAGGTTCCCAGGTGAATTTATGTAATTTTTATTAATTATTGTTTGTTTTTATGGGAATCGTATTTAATAACTTATACATTATGAACTTCTTTATGAAAGATACAGCTCCACTGCTCTCCCTCCATTAGGAAGATCAGACTATAACCTGATCCATCTGCAGCCCCTGTATAAGCCTCTGGTCCAGCGGTAGCCTGTCACTACTAGAACTGTGAGGAGATGGTCACAGGAGGCCAATGAGGCTCTGCAGGGCTGCTTTGAGATTACTCTGCTCACATGGAGAGGACACTGATGATCTCAGACTGTATAACAGGGTACATCGACTTCTGTGTGGATATTGTTGTTCCTACAGAGACTATGTGCTGTTTTCCCAATAACAAACCATGGGTCACCAGAGACATCAAGGTCCTCTTAAATGAGAGGAAGAGGGCTTTGAGGAAAGGGGACAGAGAGGAGATTATCACTGGCTACAGACGGGCTGTTAGTCAGACAATGGTGGGGGTACCTTGACCAGGCCAATGACTTGAACCTGTTCTTCAATAGATTTGATGAGAGGGCCCCAGTCTACCCCTCCCCAGCTCCTCAGCTATCTCCCCCTTTCACACCTCCAGCATCGACCTTGTCTGCCTCCACCTCATCAGTCCACAACAACGACTGTTCAGAGCACACCACACTGACAGAGGAGCAGGTGAGAGGTGAGCTGTGCAGACTCCACCAAGGCAAGGCTGGGGGTCCCGACGGTGTCAAAGCGAGGGTCCTCAGAACATGAGCTGCCCAGCTGGGTGGAGTCCTCCAGCACATCTTTAACCTGAGCCTGAGTCTGCAGAGGGTCCCTGTAGCCTGTGGAAGACATCCTGCCTGGTTCCTGTACCGAAGAAGGCACGTCCCAGTGTCTCCAACGACTACAGACCAGTGGCTCTGACTTCCCATCTGATGAAGTCTCTGGAGAGGCTGGTCCTGTCACACCTCTGCCCTCTGGACTGGGCCAAGAACAATGAGGCAGTGTAAAAAAAGGGCCAGAGCCAGCTCTAATTCCTGCAGAGGCTCAGGTTTTTCAATGTCTGCACTATCATGCTGAGGATGTTCTACCAGTCTGTGGTAGCCAGTGACCTCTTCTTTGCTGTGGTGTGCTGGGGCAGCAGGCTGAGGATAGTTGACACCAACAGAATCAATAAAATCACCAGGAAGGCTGGATCTGTCCTTGGGGTGGAACTTGATGACTTGGTGGTGGTGTAAGAGAGGAGGATGCTGTCCAAGCTGCAGAGCATCATGGACAATGACTCTCCATCACACACTGGACTCCTGCAGGAGCTCCTTCAGCCACAGACTGATTCCACCAAGGTGAGGAACAGAACGCCACAGGAAGTCCTTCCTTCCTGCAGCCATGAGACTTCATAATTCATCCACCTGAGTTTCTCTCTCTCTCTCTCACTCTCTCTCGACCTCCCCCTCTCTCTAATACAGGAAATGTCACTTTAAAGGTCATCTATTATGTAAAATTCACTTTATAAAGGTGGTATAACAGTAGAATGTGTCCCCATAGGCCCCAGGAGTGAAAAAAGTCTGTCACCTCCTTCCTCTGCTTGCTCCTCTTCTTTGACAATGTGTGCTGAAACAGGCAAGTTGAACATTTCTCAGTTGTTGACATCGACAATTGTTTTGCCCCTCCCTCCAGTAGAGGACACTGCCTTTGAGCCAGCCTCCTCCCGCATAGACAACCTTCCTCTAAAGTTACTGAGCGGCCTCCATTGTTTCTCCTCTCTAACTTTCACAAACAATCCTGACAAAGTTAGGAGCAAAGCACGGCAGCTGCTCTGTGTGTTGGCTGCTTCAACGAGCACAGGAAGCTATTTTTACTCTGTTCATCCTCTGAAGACCCAGTGGATTGATTTATTTTAGCTGGAAATGTAGCGAGAGAGCTTCCCAAAGTTTAGCATGTGTGCGCTCATCATCTCACAAAGCAGGCTTCACTAACCAGCTGAAGATGAAACATGGATCTGTACAAACTGTCTGGGACACAGCTACAAACATGGAGCTATAACTTGTTTCATTTTGTGTTGCTTTACTGTGTAGCTCTACTTAGTATGATGGCCTGTAAACACGTCCCTGTAACGTTAGCTCTGCAGCTACCGAAGGACCACCATATCACTCTAAGTAGAGCTACACAGTAAAGCAACACAAAATGGAATAACTTACGGCTTCCACGCCTGTAGTTGTTTCCCAGACAGTTGGTACAGAGCCATGCTTGGCTACACAGCTGGAGTTGAAGCATGGATCTGTACCTGTTTGGGAAACAACTACAGGTGTGGAGCCAAGCATAATATGCTTAGTTAGCACTGCAGCTAACCGAGCTCTGGAGCTCATTAGCACTGCAGCTAACTGAGCTTCTTCATAGAATAATGTATTCTATACAGTCCAGATCCTCCCAGTACTTCCCCTGGAAGAGGACAGAGAACCAAAGGGTCTGGGGTGATAGAGTGCACTTCAATAGGAGAATGAATCCTTCTCTTTCCCTTGTGGTATACTTATCATCTTAGCTAGCTCCATTAGCTACAGTGCTAACGCTATAGGGCCATGTTTACAGAGGGGGCACTGCAGCTAACGGAGCTGTGATTGCTGCAGTCGTGCTATCAGGAGACATTCAACATAAGCTCTGTGAGCACAAGGCTCATTTGAAGATAGTGTTTTACACTTATTTGTAATTTGGGTGACTCTGACTACAGTTAATGGTACTGTCCATGCACTGCAGAGTAATGTTAGCGGCCAGTGCCAGTACACATCTATAAGTAAACATAAGCGCACAGTAAGGAGAGAGAGAACCACTTCCTCTCTCCAGAGAGGGGGCGTGGTCAGACACAGCTCATGAACATTTAAAGGTACAGACACAGAAACAGTCTGTTCTCAGCAGAGATCAATACAGTGATTTTTAACTGTCTGGAACCAGACAGATCAGGACCAGGGCTGTTTGGGGAAATACACTTTGAATAAGATATTGTTGGATGCCTGAGACCTATATGCAATTGCCAAAGAAGTGTATAATATGGGATCTTTAAACTTCTTGGCAGCAACCTGTTTACTTATGTTTGCATACTTATGTTCTTATAGTTTTTGTGGATTTTTTGTATATTTTTGTATTGATTAGTTTGTTGGTTTTGCACTATACTGCATGTTTTCTGGACTGAATATATTTAACAAGCTTTAAATATCTACAGTTTTGTGTACAGCAGCTGTTGTGAACAATTTCCTTTGGGATTAATAAAGATACATCTAATCTTAGCTTATTTTATCTTATCTTATCTAGCATCACCAAATTCAGCTCAGACATATCTCACCTCATGCTGCTGATACTACAACACTGATTTGGACAAAAAGTGATTTTATGCATTTTTATGGGTTATTTAAGAGGTAGAGTTAAATAAACTGTTTAATAAAACAGTTCTCGTGGCCCCAATATTGTGTATCGCCTCGTCTCATGAATCCTCACGTGCCTACTATTTTAGATAACCTGGTCCCTGATTTTGTTGATTTGAGAAAGTCTTTATTTGTTCATCTCTTACCTCAAGACAGAAAATGAAGAAGGCCCCATCAGCATTTTTTTCTTTTTCTTTTTTTGAGAGTGATCAACTCAGGTGGTGACTATAGACAACCACCTATACACCCTATACAGCCCAAGCAAGCCATGCCTGTGACACAAGGGAGTTAGTGTTTCTAATTCGTTGTAACGAGAGAATATAGCTTTCTCACAGCAAGAAGCACTTAGCGATATGTTTTTTTGTTTATGAGTATTTTTTGTAGCAAGTGGAAAAAAAAGCTAGAGCAGAGAAGGGCAATTCTTCCAGTAAGCTTGGGCCAGAGAGGTGAACCGGTATGTGAGGAGGGTGGGGTGCAGAGGGTCCTTAAAAGAACCCTATTCAGTCAAAACCAAATGCTGACACCATGTGCAACCCGCCCAGTTGGTCAAATACAAATTTACCATAATGTTATTATTTCTATGAGTCAGAGCTGTATTCCATTTATCATGGCCTCAGAAACACATTGCTCACTGAGAGGCAGATGGGAGTGAAAGAGGTGTTTGTTGTCTATACCTGGATACCTGGGCGGTGACCCTCCTGGAATGATGGGTGACTGATCTCTACAGTCTCTTCATACTTGCACACTTGTTCACAACAAGTTCTGGTAGTTATGCTGAAAGAAAAGAGTAATAAAAGTAGCAGTGTCCTGAACTTTTTCACTTCTGATACGATACTGATATTGATCCGATACAATATCAGCACAAATCATGCATCTTTTTTCTTATCTATTTTGTGGTATGTGATGTTAGAAAAGGTTTGATGAAGTGATATTACTCAAACAGAGAACAACAGTCAGCAACAGTAGGTCTGAGAACTGACCCATTTATTATTAACCAATGAGTTACATAAACTACTAAACATAAAAATATTCTACAACTGAATAAAATAAATGAACAATAAAAAACACTGAAAAATTGCTTCAATGAATCCAATAAAACAAAAAAATATTTCCAAGTGCAAAATAACCACTAGTTTATCTTAAACAAGATTATACTACAATTGAATAGAATAAATAAAAAATAAATTAGAAGACCCTGAAAATCTTCATGCTGTTTTTTGTGATGCATGTTGACTTGAACAAAGGTTATTACGGTAGCTGGGTCAGAAGCGTGAGTGAGCAACACAACACTTATTACAGCAGCCGGGTAGGAAGCAGAAAGCCTGACGGAGCATGTAAAGCACAGACTAGAACAACAGTTAGCCGCTCGCTGCTGTATTAGCTGTTATTATCTCTAAATCAGAGATAATAACAGTTAACAGGTCTCTGAATTTAAAGGGGAAGTGCTGTTTTTTACAAATTGGACCTTATTTCTGGGATAAAATACTGCCATTCACTCACCCATTTCACTTTGGAGTCATTTGGAGTATTTCTGACGATACTGGATTTGATGATATCCATTTAACAGGAGTGGATGGGGCAAAGAAATACAGCCAGTAAATGACACAAACTTGACAATTTCTCAAATAACAGTCATTTTGAATGAAGAAGTTTGCATGTTTCTTTTTATGGACAAAACATTATGGATTATATATATTTTTTAAATTGAAGAACATGAACACTACCCTGAAAAACAAAAGAAAATATAATTTTGTGTTGAAAGAGAAAAAAGTGGTGATTTGACTGTTTTGTTGTTTGTATTTGTATGGATTTGGGTGAATTTTTTTGTGTGTGAAAAATTTAAGATAGTTTTAGAGAGTTTCATTATTTCCACTTAACTTCTATGTTTTAACTTAAGGTTGTTAAGGTTTATCCTTAGGATCCTTGTGTGTTAGTTTTAGGAGGGACTAACAGACAGCTCCTGACGAGCCAAAAACCATTATAATAATTTATTTTGTCAGGCTAAGTGCCTGGCTGGCACCCCAGGAAAAAAAACAACAGAAATCAAGTAGTTCAGTAGTCCACTCTTGAACAAATAAAACCATCACAAGATCACATTTCAAACCATTATTCAGTAACTGACAGGACACCTGAAAGAGAACATGGTCATCTATCACTCTTGATGTTGTTTTTTCCATGAAGGTTTCATATTTGCCTTTCCAGAGCTTAAAAAAATCAGACACATTATGAGGGAAAATGGGACAAAATCTGGAAGTCGTGGACAACGTGGAAGTAAACCAGCAAGTAGGAAAACTTTTTTGGCACTGGGTTAACTATTTTCATTCAAGTGAATGGGAGTCATTTTGATCTCTAGCTGTGTTCGTGGTGATGAAGGAGTATATCACTGAGCTGCAACATTGTGGCTCATTGATGTGTTTTAATAGTTTTTGGACAACAATTGAGCTCTATGGCACAGAGGAAAAGCATTCATTAGGCTTTGATACACACACACATACTACATGTTAGTAGGTACATTCACTGTTGGTTTTAGTCTTTTCATGACATTTATTAACTCACTGAGTGCCAGTCGTTTAATAAAACAGAAAATGCCTTGTTCCAGCATTTTTGCTCATTTTGAGTCATATTTCAAGACCCACAGACTATTTTGTACTATGACTCTGAAAACACTGAATAGCTCAAATGAAAGAAGAGACTCTCTATTTCTAAAAAATGTTTTACCTTGTTCCATTCTTGTTTTATCAGAGGTAGAGTAGAGGACACTCACAAGACAGATTCCGTTTGTTTTGCTCTCTTATCTCGATCATCTCCACTTCCTGCTTTGATCTCTGTGGTATATATATATATATATATATATATATATATATATATGTATATATATATATATACATATATATATATATATATATATATATATACAGTCATGGAAAAAATTATTAGACCACCCTTGTTTTCTTCAATTTCTTGTTAGTTTTAATGCCTGGCTCAACTAAAGAATTTGTTTGGACAATTATAATGATAACAACAAAAATAGCTCATGAGAGTTTAATTTAAGAACTAAGGATAATTCATTTTCCATGGTTTTCTTGATAATAACCAAAATTACTTAAATTCTTACATCAATAGCTATGGCATTGTACCGCCAAAAACACTACTTTTAAGCATTCCATGTTTTCTTTTCTGTTTGCTTTAAACACATGATACACACAAGAGTTAATACTTGATTGCATAACCATTGTTTTTGATGACTGCAGCCATGCGTCTTGGCATGCTCTCCACCAGCTTCTGACATTGTTCTGCTGTCACAGCAGCCCATTCCTGTTGGACAAATTCAAACAAATTTTCTTTGTTTTTGGGCTTGTGGTTCTCCATTTTGAGTTTGATGATTTTCCACAGGTTTTCAATTGGATTAAGATCTGGTGATTGAGCAGGCCAAGGCATGGTGCGAATGTTGTGGTTCTCCATCCAGGCTTTAACTGACCTTGCCGTGTGGCAAGGGGCATTGTCTTGTTGGAAAATCCAGTCATTCGAGGCAGGAAAGAGTTTTCCAGCTGATGGAAGAAGACTGTTTTCAAGGGTAGTCCTGTACTTGACCTGGTTCATTCGGCCTTCACACAATTGCATTTGCCCTGTTCCACTCAGACTGAAACAACCCCAGATCATGACTGATCCACCCCCATGTTTTACTGTAGGGGCAAGACAGTCTGGGTTGTAAGCTTCTCCAGGCTTCCTCCTAACCAGTAAGTTGGCTGGAGTGGGCATCAATTCAAAATTGGATTCATCACTGAAGAGAACCTTAGCCCAATCATCAACAGTCCAATCCTTGTGGTCTCGAGCAAAGAGTAACCGGGCCTTCCTCTGCCTTTCATTGATGAAGGGCTTCTTGCGTGCTCTGTGTGACTTCAAACCAGCTTCAACAAGTCGGTTTCGAACTGTCCTTGCCGAGCAAGTCACATTTCTCGACAGTGCCCACTCATTTTTAAGGTCCCTGGAGGTCTGACGACGATTCCTGACACAGGAACGGATGAGTGCACGGTCATCTCGTGGGGTAGAAAGACGTTTCCTGCCACGGCCAGGTAGCAATTTGGTAGTGCCATGTTCAGCTTGTTTTTTTTTGGTTGGAATGAACTGCTGTCTTGGAGAGCTTCAGTTTTTTCGCTACCTGTCTCTCACTCATGCCAATTTCCAGCAGTGCCAAGATGGCTGCCTTTGTTGCTTCACATAATTCTTTTGTTTTAGGCATTATGTGAGAGCTGACAACTTCTGAGTTGTGCTACGGCTTGAATGTAAGCAGGAAACCACTCTAGGCCTTTGCATGTGCAGTGCTGCTTGTGACATGAAATGGCCTCTTATATACCCTGGGAATCAATTAAACTTAAGAATGTCAAATAGGACATAAAGTATTATGTGACCAGCTGCATTTTTTGTTGTGTTCATTGTATTATACGTTTAGTGGTACCAGATATTAGAATGAACAAGAAATTGAAGAAAACAAGGGTGGTCTAATAATTTTTTCCATGACTGTATATATACGTATATATATATATATGCTCTGACTACAAATCCCAGCAGCCCCAGTATTACTCACAGGCTGCGTGAGACCACGAGTGGCGACCTGCTGCTGAAAAAAGGAAATTAAGGCACTCAAGCGTTCCATTTCAAAAAACGGAAGTATGCGTCCTTGGCACTCAAAGAGTTAACAATAACGAAATAGTCTATTGGCAGATTTATCCTTTAAATAAGTGAATTAAATGTGGCTACAGCAGTAGGGATGTCACAGCACCAGAAATATACCAGAAATATAGTCGCTGATCTTCTCACCATTGTTGGGACACTGTCCAGTTCCATACCGCGCAAACTAACCAATAAATCCCCATTTACTTCAACATACACTCCTTTGCATACTGTGTGAATATATTATTAATCCCTGATGGTATGCCTCAAGTCTCTTACCAAAATCTAAAGATTACATGAGATTACAGTCATCAAAATGTGTTCTGACTCTGTCAGAGCCCCAAATTCAAAATCATCAGCCACACTGGTAATGTTTCCGGTTGCAGTGCTGAACAGTACATGGGTGGAGGAATTCCTAAATTATGTAGTTTTGATGATTTTACTTGCTTTTGAGCTTAACTCCATCATGGCTGCAGTTTTCCAGCTCTGAAAGGACATTTTTTTCAAACTCATCATAGAGTCTTACCATGTAGCTTTAATGTAAGTTCTGCTTATTCACCGAAGACAGCTTGACTACATCATAATGTACCTCAGTCTGTTGTTATGTTAGCTCTGTTATTCAGCCACCTACTGAACAGCTAGCATTACTCGACTGCTAGGACATTACCTAAGCTGAGCACCATACCAGTATCGGCTCTTGTGACATCCCTACACTGTGGACACATGTACAGCTTGTAAACTGAATTCTCAGTGTTTGGTTTATCATTCAGAAGGTGACAGAATGTATGAAGGAGGCACAGCCCCCAAGATACAGCAACAATGACACAAAACAAATGCACAAATGCGAGCAGTCAAAGAAGGTAAACAGGCATTTCACACTGTAATGTTCACAGTGAGGTTATTTTCTTTGAGGTTACAAACATGAAATAGATAACAGGTTCATTATATTGACACTAGTTCCACAGAAACACTATGCACCGCACAGCCTCATGGAAGACGATGACAACTAAAACACACAGAAAACAAGACTCAAACCAAACCGGTCAACATGACAATGGATGTTAATAGAGCTTTTTCTTGTTTTCCATCCACCTTGAGAGATCATTCTGACAACAGATCAATGAAACCACTTTAAAGATGTGAACTAATCCCAAACCTTTCACCTTGTCTCCTACAGAGATTGTTGCTTTTCATGATGTGTTACGGGAAGAAACAACCGCTAAACTGAACTGAAACCAGCTGTAAAACAGTTTTTTGCAATAGGGTTAGGGTTATCTCACCTCTGCTGGCTTTTTTCTGACAGATGTAATGGTGCCGGATGGGTAAACAAACATAACATTTTGATGTTTCACACCGTAAACCACCAACATCCACCAACCATCTTCAGCTGACTGCAGTGAACCAGTCAGATGCCTTCTATAAAACTCATGAGGGAACAAAGTTTCCCAGCAATGATTTCATCAAACCAAAATATATTACAATATACATGATGCAAATAAACTCAGAGCAATAAAGTTATTATATATAATTCAAATATATTAGGGACAGGAGAGAACAGACGGAAATCCCATTACCATGATGAAGCCTTTGACTCTTCAAATCATCTTCACTAAATTAAAAATTGGATTCTCTGTGCTGCAAATGTCCTTAAATAACGATTCCCCTTTTTTCCATTTTAGTGGCGCTTGCTTCCGGCTGCCAGACTCCTGCCGTTCCTCCGCTCTATTCTTTTTCTGGCTTTCACTGCAGCGAGGCAGAAACACAAGAGTGAGTTAAAGGGAAAAAAGAGCACACCTATCTCATCTACAAAACTCTCACCGTCAGTACATTCCACTTGGGGTTTTTCCCACTGTCCGTCTGCTTTACAGCGAACCACCGGAGGGTGGCGCTGTGTAAATCCTGGACTGCACTGATAGCGGATGATGGAGTTAACAGGGTATTCCTCCCTCTTGTTACCAAACATGTGGGCATTTTCCACCTTTGGTGGCGCACCACAAGACACTGAGGACGGAACCAGAGGACAACAGGTGTTGTATCAAACCATGCAACCCATACAGGGAATTCCACCAGTGTATAATAAGTGGACACGAAACTTGCTAGCTTTCGTTACAAATGTTAGCTCTGAACCATCATACCTGGGCCTTTCTTGCAGGTAAACGGCAGGTGGTAGTTGCAGGGCACGTCGTTCCACTGGCCGTTCTCATGCCAGATCATCACCACACAGTCCTCTCCAGAGTTGAAGTAATTATCTGGCTGGTTCGGCCTCCAGTTCTCATATTGCTGAAGAAGAGGAGGAAGTAGAAAGAACTTTCATCACAACAGCCTCCAGTTGTTTCCACCAACACAACCACATTTTTAAACACAACATTCTTCCCCTTTTGAAGGCCTGGTAATGACGTGATTTTGTGCCTGGAAATAAACACACCCATGTTGAGGTGTTGCAGCTGCAGTTTCACCTGCTCAGTCTAACTGCCAGTGAAACCAGGCTTTCTTTAGTTTTCCAGTTAAACAGACACTTCTGTGAGGTGTGAGGGCACCACAGTGGTTCAGTGGTTAGTGGAGTCACCTCACAGCTAGACGGTCTCTGGTTCTGATGAGTCCTTCTGTGTGGAGTCTGTATGTTCTCACTGTGGTAGATTGGGTTCTCTTGGTTCTCTCAGGTTCCCTATGGTTCTCTCTGGCGTCCTCTTATTCTCTCTGGTTCTTTCTTGGTGCTCTCTATTTCTCTCTGGTCTGGTTCGGGCTTGGTTCTCTCTCTTGGTTATCTCTGGTTCTTTCTTGATTCTCTCTTGGTTCTCTCTTGGTTGTCTCTGGTTCTCCAGCTTCCTCCCTCAGTCTAAAGACAGTCAGCTCAGGTTAACTGGTGACTCTAAACTGGTTCTAGCTGTGAATGTCAGTCAGTAAGTTTACATGCACATCTAAGCCGAGCTATTGTCAAAAATCAAGCTCAGGGTTTAACTGAAATTTTCGAGACATCTGAGTGTACATGCGCGACAAGAGAATCAAATCATTGAGTGAGGTACGTTCCACTCCGAGACACTAGGTGGCGCTGAATGCCTTTCACGTTGGCATTCTTCCGATTGGCATCATGGATAAAGAGCAGGACCATTGCCGTGGTCTTGTCACCTCCAGAAAGGGCAGTGCCCAGGCTGGTCAATAGCCCGGATAACTGTGGTTTGCATATACATGCCAGATAAGCTCGACTATACCCTTAATTCCACTGGATGCAGAACGACGCCCATCGCCTGTCAGTACCCACCAGATCCGCTTGCTGTCAGATGTCAGCGCACGGCGCTGAATTCATGCATCCGACAAAAATAGAAGCTCTGTCGATTTGTTTCAGCAGGCATCAGCACATCGGCGGCGTTCCGGATTCAGTGGAAATTGACACATTAATTTGAATGGAAATGTATCGGGTCCGAAAAAACGTCTGCATTGTTCTGCATCCGGTGGAAATCAGGGGTTAGAACTGCATTCTCTGACATGTATAGTTCAATTATAAAAACTCCATTTCGGTTTGACTACAATCTAAGTTGTATATATGGCTTTTAAAACTTTGATATTAGCCGGACTAAGGCAATAAGACGAATTTCTCTTGCATATAAACATACTGTGTGTGTCAGTCCTGACCCTGAACAGGATAAGTGGTGTTTCATAGAGGATGGATTCATTCATTCATTTTGTGTTGGTGTTTTTGTGGTTAGTTACTCTGGCTTGTTTTGCTTTTTGCGGTCATTTTGTATCTTCTTGTGCTGGTTTTTGCATCTCTTTATAGTTACTCTCTTTTTGGTTGTTTTGACGGCCTTTGTAGCAATTTGTTCTTTTTGCGGATGTTTTTAGTCTCTTTGTTTGACTGCCTTTCCAACCACAGATTTTAACAGTCCACACAGGCTCTGGCTCAGGGACAATGTATTTCCTTGGCTCCTTGGTTCTGTGCCTGGGGACTGTACCATGTCATGAAGAGCAGGACACCAGTGTAAAGACTCACTCACCAGTGGAGTGCCATCTGTCCAGCGGAAGTCATCCTCTACTGTCTTGTCATTCAGCCCAATCCACTGGTAGTCCTGTGCATTTGCTGTGGGAGAAAGAAGCATAGAGACTTAATTTTTCATCATTTCTATGAACACACACACACACACACACACACACACACACACACACACACACCACATTATGCACTCACAGTTGACAAAGTCCTGCTCCTCTGGGGTGATGATGCTGACCAGGTGGGCATTCAGGTCCCGGCAGCGCTGCTCTGCATCCAGCCACGTCTCTCTGTCAGAGAAGTGCAGGTAGCAGTTCCCTTGAAACTTAGTCCAACCGTCTTCACACTGCTGCTCATCTGCAGCCGCAACACCAAAGAGTCAACATTCATTCAGTGTATGGCATTCTGAATGTGGTATATACAGTAGACTTTATGCATAGTGCTCCAGGACTCAGATAACAACTACAAATGGGTTTGGAAACTAAAGCACAGCATCTGATGATGAGAAGCTTTTCTGTATTCTTATCATTCTTTCTGCTATCAGTGCTTCAGCAGCTGATAAAGTGCTTGTTGTTGTTGTTTACAACCCATGTAGTGTTTCAGTTTTTACATGGTCTGTATATATTTTTCCAGTACAACACCCTCAGTCGGTCTGTCATCCGGCACAAGCGTGATCCCATCCTGACGTACAAAACAAAGGTCCCAGTGTAGAATGGAAAACTGTACATAATGCTTCACTTCAGCTGGGAGGGCCCTGCCCAACACTAATGTAATTCTGAATTTCATTTTTTCCTCATTTACTATAACATTCAAGGGCTTCATTCATTCATTCATCGCTCCACCTTAATGACTTTCTTTAGGGTCAGTTCACCCAAATTGTATAAGATCATATTTTCCCACTTTTCTGTCTCTATACACCTTAAAGGAATACTTTATCCCCAAAATGACTATTTGTATATCAACCATTCAGCCCATGTTCTCTATATTCTCTCTATAGTTTTTTTCATCAGATCAGCAACTAAAAATCAGTAGGAATTTGTTGTTATAATGTGATGCTTCTCAGTCTGAGAATCTGAGGTCGCTTTCACACCTAACCAAGCAGACTCGGTTCACTTGGGGGACTGAAAGTTGCAACATTGTTGCATTTGTCACTTGGTACAGTTCTGCTTTCATACTGAAATTCCTGAACCGCACTAAACTTTCTGAGCATCAGCAGTCAGGTATGTAACCTCAAAGACTACAAACAGGGTGGACTGGCAGTCTTGTATTGTGCTTTGTTACATTATTTGAGGGAATACTTCGTTAACGTTGTCTACCTACATACTAGTGAACTCAACCGTCACTAATGCTAACATAGTTCGTCAGTGATTGAAGCAGTCAGTGATTTCTAACTCTGACAATATAACGTGTGACAACACATGGTAGCGGTGATTGATTTTATTCAAACATGTCAAATTGTGAATTTATGGATTATGTTGTTCAGACGATTGAGCTAAGCTAGCTGACTGCTAACAGTGGTCACTCGTTGTTTGTTTTGGTCTGGAGTGCATGCTGTACTTCCTCTACCCAAGATGCACTGCGTATAGCACCACTACATCATGTACTACGTACATTTGGTCCTGTGTTTGGTCCGGTGAGCTGTCACACTGCATACGAACTGCACCAGGGTTCACTTGCAAATGGACTGAGACCCCCGATTTCAAGCTGACCAGAGTTCATTTGTTTGGTCTGCACTAGAGTTCGTATGAGCTTTCACACCTGCCCAAACGAAGCGGACTATCTGAAATGAAACTCTGGTCCGCTTAAAGCGGACCAAACGAAGACAGTGTGAAAGCAACCCAAGACTATTTAACACCAGGTGGATAACATAACATGAAATACCATTGAAATCATTTTGTTATCTAATCATATGCTGCCCACTGGTCTTGACTGAAAATAAAATTACATGACATCACTTTCCTCCTTGCCTCTACAACTGTGTACCTATGACACTCAAGAAAGTGACTTGGCAAAGACCCAACTGTTTACTATTATGCACAGTAAACCATTGAGCAGTTAATGCACTACTTGCACTATGCACTACGAGTTCTTTTCGTGATTGGGGTGAACAGACCTTTTAGTTACTTTTATGGCTTGTGGCCCTTGAAAAGGGTCCCAATGCAAAGCAGCAGCATCACAGTTACAAGTTGTGCATCTTCATCTGCTGGGCCACCAGGACGAGCCACGGCAAGCAATGATGCTATGAGCTGGTGATGCTGAGCATCTCTCTGTCTCTTTGGTTGCTTTTGAGAGGCTGTTGTTAGTATTTATTAGCTGAAGCTGATCTCCTACCGATATCGCAGTGTTCCCCTCCGTAGCTGGGTAGGCATAAGCATTTGTAAGAGTCTGCGCTCTCCACACAGGTGGCTCCATTGGCACAAGGGTTGGGATGGCACACGTCTACCTCTGCAAAAAAGGGGCGGGTGACACTACTGTTTCAGCGTTGGGTAGGGGGATGGGAGGTGATAGAAAGACTATCACACTCAGGACTGAGGAGTTAGTGAACAATACTACATCTGCTGCAACCTCTGATGCAAATTAATCTTGCTGCACACTGAATCATTGTTTATGTCCACTGAGATCTTTTAGGTTATCAAATGACGATGATGATTATACCCTAAAATATATGTCAAATCAGTTATTTCTCCAAAGAGTTGCAGCAGAAGATCAGTATTGAAATTGAAGCAGGATAAGCATTGCCATATGGTGCAGGAAAGCACATATGGTGTCCCGGGTTTAGCATGCATGCAGCATAATAGCCCAGCAAACCAAAAACAACATATAGGCTCAAGACCACTGTGATGACTGACACATTTGAGACGGACACCCAATACAATACACCCGATACATGTCTGACACCCAACCATTCAGTCTGCCAAGCACAGAGACCCATAGCCACATAGACAAAATGACCATCAGGAAATGACAAAATATAGCAAAATGATGATGCAATAAAACCATAAGGAACAGCACAGCAGAGAAAAGAGATTATTGTAATAATACACAATAATACATTTCTTGTAATACTTATTTGTGAGCAGTCAATATAATCACAACCAATTAAATATGTATCTGAAAATATGACAGACAAGCTGATTAATAAACAGGAGACAGACCAACCACATAAAACATGCAGAGTACTCAACAACAAAGACACATGGAAACACCACTGGTAAAGTCTGTTAAACCAAAACATCATCACACAATATTAAATTGAGTAGTTTTCAGAGAGGGAATGGAGAAGAGTAAAATAATGGCACTTAATGCAACTGTTGGGGCTTACCATGGCAGAGAGCGACCCCTTCCTCTACCGTACATGAAGCAGCACCACAGGGGTTGGGTTCACATGGGTTAAAATCCCCTGGAAAAACAGATGCATTTATTCAATGATATACACCAGTACTTTCAAAGAGATATGCATCAATCTTCCAAGTTTCATTTCATTTTTGTTGTACTGTAATTGTCTAACACTTAAACACAACTCAAAGCTGTATCAACCTTAAAATATAATTACCGCAGTGGTGCTGTGATGCATTTATGTCTGAAGTTGCAGTACTGTAGGTTTTGGTTACCAGAAACTTGACACTGAGGTCAAATTGACAAGTCCTACTTCAACACTGAAATTAATCATGTGTCAATCTTGTTAAAGGTTATAAAACATATAACCTTTGGATACTTTATATGTCTTAAGGTTTAAAACATCTCGCCTGAGAGGCCTGTGATGTTTATGTTGTTGTGATAAATTGTGATTTTTTTTCTGCATAAATTCTGTAACAAGAAACATTATTTAGAGAAAATTTATCGGTTGGTGGTAAAGGAAGAATGGATGACGTTCTTCATGGGAAATTAGATGCAGGTCAATGGGCTGTAGGAAATTTTAAGGAATTTAGCTTTCAATTACCCCCCGCTGCTAGCCCATCAAGCTGTCAGAGTTACCATGGAGCCCAAACTGTCACAGACAGGACTCCCTGAATACATATTATCTATTTTTTGCCTGAAAGAGAGCCAGACAGAATGGTCTATAAATATGTTTGAAGAATATATCAATATTCATCAGTGAAAACAGACTGAGAACTGTCTGTTTCAGCCTGGGGTAGGGGGATGAGAGGATTACCAGCGAGGTGAGGGGGGTGAAGCTGTGATAGAAGGACTATCACATCTCAGGACTGAGAAGTTAGTGAACAATACTGACTCATCCTCTATGTCTGGTAAACTCTTCACCTTGCACAGTTGTAAATTATAATTAGCATTGACTAATTGATTAAGCACCTAATCATTTCAGCCTCCATCAGTAAGCTTTGAGTATCAAATACTGCTTTCCGTTCCACCCACACACACTCTCCCTCCATTTGACAGAATACTGGACAATACATTTCAGATAATATTGAGTAATTAAATGAATTAAGAATGGGTTGACGGTGGTGCAGTGGTTAGCACTGTCGTCTCACAGCAAGAAGGTACTGGGTTCAATTCCCTTTCTGTGTGGAGTTTGCATGTTCTCCCTGTGTCTGCGTGGGTTCTCTCCAGGTACTCCGGCTTCCTCCCACCATCCAAAAACATGTATGGGGATTAGGTTAATTGGCTAATTTAAATTGTCCGTAGGTGTGAATGTGAGTGGTTGTGTGTCTCTATGTGTCCTGTGATGAACTGGAGACTTGTCCAGGGTGTACACTGCCTTCCGCCCTAGGACAGCTGGGATAGGCTCCAGCCCCCCCACGACCCTATGAGGATAAGCGGTAGATAATGGATGGATGGATGGATGGATGGAAGAATGGGTTGACCTACCCTCCAGTGATTCATTTTCTTCAATGCCTGGTGTCTGCACAGAGGCTGGTGTAGCTGCAGTGGGAGGAGCAGCCAGTCCTGCAGGGGCAAGCACAGGATGGGGAGTTCCATAGACATCACCAGGAGTCTGTGACAGTTCAGCCCCACTCAGAGCCTCCTCTGGTCCTGTGGTGCTCTCTGTCCATGCCCATTCACTGGATGGAGACGGCAGCACGACCACCTGTGGCAGAGCTCCA
Source organism: Synanceia verrucosa (assembly GCA_029721515.1). Taxonomy (NCBI): domain Eukaryota; kingdom Metazoa; phylum Chordata; class Actinopteri; order Perciformes; family Synanceiidae; genus Synanceia; species Synanceia verrucosa. Next base: position 29,742,262 of record CM056549.1, read on the forward strand.
GAAGAAGCTCCTGAAGAAGAGCTGCTAGCTGTGAACAAGCGGTGGTCTCCGCTGCCAGAGTAGGGGCCACTGCTGCTACTGCTTCCTTCTCCGCTGTACTCCACTGACACCTGTCCAAGCTCCATGGACGGAGAAGTGTCTCCAGATATCTCTGTCGTAAAATCACCAGTCAAGAACGTAACACTGCCTTCTTCTCCACTTGTTGAGGACTCAGATCCAGACATTCCTGATCCAGACATTCCTGATCCAAACATTCCTGATCCAGAGCCAGAGGCAAAACTTAAGCTGCCAAATCCAGACAAATGTTCACCACTTCCTTGTCCAGAACTGTAGAGTAAAAAGCCTGAAGCCTCCTGCTCTCCAGAGGATGACACTGTAAGTTCAGTGAACCCTGACCCTGCAAAGCTCACGCCAAAGAAGGACTCAGATCCACTTCCAGAGGCTGAGCCACTGATAATCCCAGATCCTGATATGTCTCCAGAACCACTGAATGCCAGTTGGCCTCCACCAAGTTCATACTCCTTGTGGGTGAGAGGGGTGGACGCCTCAATCAGTTCACCATCTATCAGTGAGATTTGAGCGTCACCACTTCCCCAAAACTCTCCTGAGTGTCCACTCGCACTCCCAGAGGAGGATCCTGATTGGAAACCACTGGACCCAGAAAAGACCTGGCCCATGATGAAACCGGACGACATGCCAGAGAACTGTGCACTTTCTCCAGAGCTGTCCATAGAAGAGCCACTCTCTGCAGAACTGAAACCAGATCCAGATCCTGACACTCCAGAGTCTGTTTCAGAAGGGAAGATAAAGATCCCTGTGCTTCCCTCTCCAGCTTCTTGGAGTCCTCCTGAAGCTGAGCCCTCTCCAGAGATAATGCTGTCAATACCTGAAAACATAACAGTGATGCCGGACCCTTCTCCACTAAGAGCTGACCCAGAAGCATCTGCACTGCTGAAACCTGATGCTCCACTGGACAGCTCAGCACTGGTAATGCCAGCCAGGTCTCCAGAACCAGACTGATCACCAGAGATGTCCTGATCTCCAGAAACTGCCAGGTCTCCAGAGACAGATAAGTCTCCAGAGATAGCATGATCTCCAGAACCAGACAGGTCTCCAGAGCTGATATGATCTCCAGAACCAGCCAGGTCTCCAGAGCCAGATAAGTCTCCAGAGCTGATATGATCTCCAGAACCAGCCAGGTCTCCAGAGCCAGATAAGTCTCCAGAGATCACATGATCCCCAGAACCAGCCAGATCTCCCGAGACAGACAAGTCTCCAGAGACAGACAAGTCTCCAGAGCTGATATGATCTCCAGAACCAGACAGGTCTCCAGAACCAGACAGGTCTCCAGAGATTACCCTGTCTCCAGAACCAGACAGGTCCCCAGAAGCACCATCAACCACAGACCTTGAGCCAAAGTCTGCTGAGCCTGAGCCAGACCCTGAAGTCTCCACAGGGATGGGAGAGATGATGGAAGTAGCAGCTAAAGGACATATAGACAAAAAAGATTGAGGGATATTGCAAAAATAAGGTATTTTCCACAAGATGTACAGTTTAAATCTAGCTTACCAGGCCTCAACAAATCTGTAATTGATGTTAGGTTAAGAAGGGCCTCCTGGATATCTGTGATGTTCAGTCCAGTTTCATTTGCAATAAGTTGAATATCCGCTGTAAGAATTAAACAAGAAGAGAAAATGATGAATGCATAATGATGAAAGACATTCAGAATAAGTTAAATCATAGTCAAGCATTTACCTCTGAAACAGTATGCATCAAATCTGGCATCAGGTTCAGGGAAGCTCGTCTGGTTGGGTTGAGCATACACGGTGTATACCCCAGCTTTCCCAGCTCCACACTCAGTGCGGGGTTTGTTGATGGGATAGCGGATGCTGCGATCCATGAGCCAACCAGCCCGGCACTTGTCAAAACCCATTTTCCAGGCTGCATAGAGCTCTCCAGTGGAGGCCAGTACGGCATTCTGGTCTTGACAGCTAGAAACAGCCTCATCATAGGTGAAACCCTCAGCAGAGCCCACATGGAAAACCTCACCTGCGGACAACATGAGGAGGCAATGTCAAGATGGAGAAAAAGAAAGAAAATAACTAGATAAATCATTTATAGCTGTGTAAAAAATAGGGCAATGTTGTTAAACCGGTTCATGTCACCCTGTTTTGCATGATCTAATAAGTAGTGTGTACTGTATGTCTCATAAGGAATGGGTCGTTTATAAGTCAAACAAGTGTTTTTTTTCTTACCTCTGAGCCCATTGATGTAGCAGTACACGTCATATGTTTCGTCTGCTGGCCTCAAACCATATGACCGAACTCCAGGTTGATGCCCCAGATCTCCAGCACACTTATCTCGAGGGAAAACAATGGGATACCTAGAAAAATAAATCACAATGACGTATTGTGTTTGAGTCAGGAATCTCTTTACCTGCTCCGAAGATGTATTTCAGATTTACCTTACAGTCTGGTCCAATAACCATCCTGCATCACACTGGTGATATCCAGCCGTGTATGCTGCCTGCAGCTGCTGTGGCGTGGCGATGGAGGCTCCGACACTCTGGCAGGCTAGCTGGGCCTCGATGAAGGTGAAGGCATAGCGCCTGGAGCCTGAGCGATAATGGAAGACCACACCTGCACAGAGAAACAAGGGACAACATTTTTATGAGCACTTATGAAGACTTACAGTATGTGATGTTATAGTTACCATGGCATGCATAGTTCAGCATCACTGACCAGTTGGAGGCATCACAAAGCCTTTGCTGGGTTCTCTGCCTATGTCGGGCCTGGCGGTGGCCGGTTCTATTAAGTCAATGACCAACTCAGTGACGTTTGGAGGCTGAGGCAGCGGCAGCTCGGTAGGGCTCTCAGTGTAGGTGAAGTCCACAACAGTAGGCTGCTGGGTCTCCACCTCTCCAACCGCCTCACTCTCTGTGGTTGTTCTCCTAAAGAACTCCTCTGGACTGTGTGTCACCGTGGTAACACTCAACACACCACTTCCCTCTTCTGTGAGGCCTGAACCTTCCTCATCAGGGGACTCTGGAGGAGAGGTGAGAGATTGGTGAGGCATATTTACTGTAGCAGTGGCGATTTGAGACAGTGATGTGATTGAACCAAACCAGGAAAGCAGAAAACAAAAATAATGAGCTCAGAGATGCTTCACCCCAAACCTTCAGTATTGTTGGCTTTACTAAGACTCAGTGTTCATGTATTTGTTTGTTAAGTTTATATTTTTTCCAATCAATTGTCAGTGTCTCAGCATTATGCTGCGTTTGAGTTCCAGTCAGAAATTTCAACAGGAACACCCCCAAAGTCGGATTTCCGACTCGGAAAGTCGGACGAACCTCACCAACCCCGACTTGACCACAATGTCAAAATCCAAGATGGTGTAACATTACACGTTATAGCCTACAGTAGAGTTAAATGTTTTTTCCACACATAATTACGCCGGAGAACAAACACACACCCTCCACGTCTTCTTTGTGCATATCAATTGTGTTTAAGGCGATCCTCATATTGTTGCATTAGTTTTCTGTATTCCGACAGAGCAAGCACAACAAACTTTTAATTGGAGGCGTCCATCTTGGTTTTCCAACTTGTTTACTGGAATGCCATCAACTTGGCGTTCCCAGCTCCGACCTCCAACTTCCAATGTAAAACGAACGCAGCATCAGAGACTGCCCAAGAAAACTGCCCACCTGTGTAACAGAAGGCGTCGTAGCGGGACTCAGGAAGCGGGTATCCTGTCTGGTTTGTGTGGAGATAAACAGTTCGCACCCCCAGCAGACCTCCTCCACACTGTGGCCGGCGGATGTTGATGGGGTAGCGGACGCTCCTGTCTCCCAGCCAGCCAGCGTTGCAGACGTCCATCCCAGCCTGCCAGGCCAGGTAGAGCTGACCAGTAGTGGCCAACTGAGCTCCCTGATTGGAGCATGCCACCACAGCCTCAGAGTAAGTGAACTTTTCTGCAGAAGCGGTGTAGAAAACTGTGCCTGTATCAGATAAGACAAGTTTATTTAAGTCAAACAATGAAAGAAAGAGCTTAAAACACCTCAAACTTGAAACCATAAGAATTCCAGAAACAGCCTCACTGCAGGGTTGGTCTCAGTGTACCTGTCATTTTCTCAGTGAAGCAGTAGACATCATACGTCTCATTGAGGTCTCTCACTCCGTATGTCCTGACCCCAGGCAGCTCCTCTTTGTCCCCGTAGCAGTTCACACGAGGATCATGGATCGGGTACCTTTGATTGAATTAAAGTAAGCTTTGGTTTCTTCACTATGAAATACTGAATGACATCAATATTAAAAGTGAGAATAACTGAACTACCAAGCTGTCATGATTTTGAACACTTTTCCCATTGGTGCTGTTAAACAAACACACTATCCATGTTTCCATTCAATCGTGAAATGAATTTAAAGAAACTTTTAAGGTGTCAAAAAAATAGAAAAAAAATGAAAATAATAAACTAGACAGTTTTCAGTAAGCAATGTATCATTGTCATTTGGGTGGCTAATATTTGATGTGTTTGTTATACACTATAATGTGTTTTTTATTTTCTTGTTTGGGAGTCATATTACAGTCCTGAATGTGACATGTTGCCCCATCCACTGTGTTTGTGGTGAAGTAGAGCGTTGTTAACAAACCGACCTCACTGTATGGTCAGAGAGCCAGCCAGCGTCACACTGGTGGAATCCATCATCGTAGGCAGCTTGAAGCTGTTCAGGTGAAGCCATGACTGCACTGTTCTGGGCGCATGCTGCCGTCGCCTTCTCAAAAGTCAAACTGTAGCGGCCCATGATGGCCCGGTAGTGGAACACCATACCTAAAGAGTTAGACAGGTCACTTAAATAATTATAAATTAAACTAAAGTGCATCTTTAAAGGAACCATATGTAAGAAATGTGTTTAAATTAATCATAAAATGGCCCTGATATGTCACCAGACATTAAGAAATCATGTTCATTTCAAATACTTATATCACTGACAACAGTAGTCCAGCCAGGGTATTCTCATTTAAAAAGCCAAGTTGCAGCCCTCAACTGATGTTGTCATGTTGTGTTTTGGTCTGATGCTCCACCCTCCACCTATTTCCCAATCACCAATCAGTAGTGTTTCAGCATCCGGGTTGCCAGTTCTGCTCTAGTTACCACAGCTGCAGCTACGACCGTGTCAGATAAATAATGTCTAATGTTACGAAACATAAAAGACCTCGTTATGAATCTGAAATATGCCGTGGCAAAGTCCAAAATAAAACAAGGATTTGTAAGATGGAGACGGCTGAAAGCAGAGAAGAATTTGAAGACAGGCGCCAACATTGCTAATTTTCTCCTGGACACGTAAGATTGAGCTATGTTTGACTAACTTTCTTGTACTCAATGTAAACATATGTTTGTGCATAATAACGTTAGCGCATAAGGATGAGGTGTGTCATCGAATTGAAAAGGTAGCGATTTGCTAATAAAACAGTGACTCGTCACTGCTAACATTAGCAATGCATTATCAGAGCCCGTTTCTCTGTCATTATGCTGAGACGCTGAGGAAAACAACATTAGCACGTTAATTATGGCAATATGAAAGTAATTAAGACAGTAGCCTAACGTTACCACAGTAAAATGATTCCTCACTCGTTCTTCGCATATATTGTGGACTACACATGCTGCAAGTTGACCATTGCTAACATTAGTTAGTGTGTCAATCTTTTCTGATGGGACTGAAAACAACCCTGTGATAGCCATTGGTGATATTGACTGCAGACATGGCCTAATTTTCCATGCATTATACTCTGTGGCAAATGTGTTGGTTGTTATTTGTTACTTATGACAAAAAACGCTTGTCTCTTCAACTATTATGGCCCCAGCACCTCAAGCCCCAGTAAGAGACAGTGGAAGAAGCACCACCTGACTGCACCATCACTTTCCTGCTGGATCCTGCAGCCTTGCTGGCAACCTCTAGTCAGGAATACTTGGAGGGTGCACCGCTATACAGTAATTTGAAAGTAATTGCAGTACCAGTTTTGGCCACAATCCTACATACGGTTCCTTTAAATGAGAAAGTTTGGCAAACAATTCAGCGAAAAGATTTTACAAAGCCAACAGATATGTTATTTCCTTCTTTTTTAGGTACATTGTATTGACACACAATGCAGCAGCTCATTTCCATACCTTGAACCTGCACATGGACGATGTCGTGATTGTCCTCGATGCCGTGTTGAACCTCGCAGCGGTAGACTCCTGTGTCACTGGACCGCAGCTCAGATATTTTGATGCTTGCATCAGTGGAAGTCATGGGGTAAGCCACCAGATGAACTCTGTCCATGTAGGTCGTGCTGACACGCACCTGTCCTTCCAAGGCCACCAGGATAGTCGTGACTCTTTCTTTGGTGACAAGGCTCCATTTGATGCGATGGGCGAGGGGAGCGATGGTGGGAGCTCCTGGATCTGGGACAGTGTGGTCCTGCATGTGGGAAACAACAACACCATTCACCACCAATTTCAATCCACTCTCAATTAAAAACTCTGTAACTCTGTAACTCTGTAACTTTAACTATGTTTGAGGAGATGTTTCTGTCTGCTTAATGAATTTTATTTTTTTGCTCTGTATTGGTCCACAACTCCTGAGGAAACATCTGGGTGGATGTTGGCTAAAAAGCTTTATAGGTCTGCTGGGTAAGGTGATGACTCTGCTGTGAAATCTTCACTACAAGTGATGCCATTCATGTTTCATGAGGTGTTTGTGAAAATATTGATTACTAAATATTTAGCAAGTAAGTACCGGGTTCGAATCCCAGGGTCTTTCTGTGTGGAGTTTGCATGTTCTCCCCGTGTCTGCGTGGGTTCTCTCCGGGTACTCCGGCTTCCTCCCACCATCCAAAAACATGCATGGGGATTACGTTAATTGGTTAATTTAAATTGCCCGTAGGTGTGAATGTGAGTGTGAGTGGTTGTCTGTCTCTATGTGTCCTGTGATGAACTGGAGACTTGTCCAGGGTGTACCCTGCCTTTCACCCTAAGACAGCTGGGATAGACTCCTATGAGAGGATAAGAGGTAGATAATGGATGGATGGATGTACATACATATATATATATATGTATATATATATATATATATACATATATATATATATATATATATATATATATACATGCTGTTTGGAACTACAGTGGAAAACATCCTGTTTTTCAAAACAAACCGACACCTTGTAAACTCATCGTGTAAAGCTCATAGTTTCACACCTCGAAGTAACACGGTAGTACCAGCGTTGCTCCCAGTAGTGGATGCTGTGGCTCCTCCAGAGGGATGCTCACACTCAGCACATCCTCTGGATCTGTGGAGAAGATCAGTCAGAGCTGTGAAAGCATCTGCCATCTACTAGATGAATGAAATTATTAGGTGCAGCTCCTCAGTATGCTTTCTTACCCATAAAGGAGTGCTCTTCATAAATGACATCAAAAGCTCCTGAGATGACATGTAGACACACAGACAGCAACACGATCCACCTTAACATGTTTTACCTGAAATAATTAAAAAAGAAAATTATTGAAAATATAACTGTAATAACAAATGTGATCATGATCATGTTAGAGACTTTTTAATTTTTTTCGATAGATTTCATATTCAACTCGTGAGATGCCATCACATTACCTCATACTAATGATGGGATGTAAAAATTGTATTAATTTTCATCACCGATACATTTAAAATGCGTTTTTTTATGCGATTTCTGTTTTGACAGAGTATGAAACTGTAACTGTGTTGCTGCTTTTCAACTTGTGTCCCTAGTTGGACTTATTCATGTGCAGTGTTCTTAAAATATACAGCTTGCCCTATCATAAGAAGAAGGAGAGGGATTATCTTTATGGTCATAGACATATATAAAGGTACATAGGCATACCGAAGTAGTCCTCTGCATTTAACTGATCAGTGGGCTGCTGTACAAAGCATCCGGGGAACAACTTTAAGTGTGTCATTCAAGGACACAACGACTCGTAGACAGTAGGAGAAGTAATTTACAGTACAGCATCAGCTAAAAATGGATACAGCTCTGGTTTTTTTTAGCCCTCACTTAACCTTTGTTGTAAAAGATTTAACATCTGAAATGAATTTGATGTCATTTCGATAATGTGCTCCAGGTATTTTACAGTTCACTGTGCTCCAAGTTACTCTGTTACTGTCTTGTCTGGGGATAGACTTTCACACATTTTAAAAGTAATTTAAGAAATCAAAAAATTTCCAGATTCCAGCAGGCCAACCTGTTCAGTGTGAGTGTCTTCCTCTCTACAGATACACACATGGAGGTCCTCCATTAAGTTCCATTCATGATGCTGAGCTGCAGTTTGAACAATGACCTGAATGTCTGCCTCTGGCCCTGACATCATTCTTCCTCTCAGGGTTGGAGAGGGAGGGTCACAACTTTGAATCACTCAAATCCAAATGAATCATTTAGCTTCACTCTTTGAGTGCCAAGAATGTATATTTACATCCTTTAAAATAGAACACTTGAGTGCCATAAACATATAAATTTTTCCTTTTTTCGGCAGCGGGTCGCGGATTGTGGTCTCCCGCAGCCTGTGAGTAATGTTGGGGCTTCTGGGAGATGTAGTCAAAGCATAAAGAGATCAAAGCAGGAAGTGGAGATGATCGAGAGCAAAACAAACAGAATCTTGGTGAAAATCCTCTACCTCTGATAAAACAAGAATGGAACAAGGTAAAAACAAACATTTTTTTCATGATGAAATAGAATTTCATTTGAGCTATTCAGTGTTTTTAGAGACAGTACAAAATATGCTGTGGGTCTTGAAAGATGACTCAAAATGACGCTGGCACCAGGCACTTTCTGTTTATAAAAAAGGGTTGGCACTTAATGAGTTAAATACAAAGTTTGTCCATCTTGTATGAAGTCCACACCTCCACCAGTAGACCTTCATGTCTCAAGCACACATGACTCCTGTTTTCCCTCCACAAAAGCCAGACAGCAACTACATTTTCCCAATGGAATAAAAAGGTAACAATACATCTCTGTTATTTACAACCGATGGTCTTATTTTCTCACTGGGAAACAAGTGGCTCTAGTTCTTTCAAGATTAAATGTTTGTTGTTAATCCATCTGAGGGACACTCCTCCCTCTTTATACACTGAAAGACTGATGTTAGTATTCAGTATTTGTTCTCATCCATGTGCACACTTCAAGCATTTATTTTATACATGAACATAATACAATAATAACAAAAAATCATCGCTAAACATGTGGACCACCTGAAAACTGAAAACATTACTACTAACTATGGTGTGGTATGACCCCACACAAAATCCATTGTGTTAAACTGGAAATATACATATAGAGTCACTTTATCACACTATTAACTGATCCTGGCCCCTGATCTGTAGAGTTCATTCCAACAAAGTGGTGAGTGTCTGGGTTCAAATGTAATTTGCAAGGTGGATGTGTTCAAGCTAAAAGATTATATTGGGTGTCTCATAATATATAATATTCATTAGTGAGAAAATGTTTAATGTTTAAAAAAATCTAACAGCTCTAAAAAAATTCAGAAATCCCACATGTGAAATAATGAACACTGTTCTAACTTGTTTCCAGATTACGAGGACCTGCTTCCCCACTCAACAGCAACAGGTTTCAATATGGAACTCACATTAATAATAATGATAGTAGTGCAGCCTATAGAAGTTGGAATTAACAGCTGCAAAGCTCTTCTTTAAACTTCATAATAGAGATAGAGCTTATTCTGATGAGCATTACACCTCTTCAGTCTAACATCATTATAACAGCTGACTTCAGTGGAAGTGTTTGTATGAATTCACTCATGTTTCCAGTCTGAAAAGTGTTTTTGAACCTGCAGGGAGTGTCTCTTCAGGACTGAGCGGTGGTGTTCTCACTAAGTGACAGTTCATTAGCGGCTGGGCTGAGTGTATATGAGCCATGTTGGTGGCTGACGTCCACACAGAGCTCATTCAGCTGGTGAGGTCCACTCCCAGAGAGACCAGGGGCCCATAAGTCCAGATCTGTTTCTCCTGAAGCCTATATTATGGCAGCTCTGACGACACCGGGGCCTATGTAAACAGCAGCCTTTCCATCACGTCCTAACACTGGCAACATTCAGGCAACATGCTCAGAAAAGTGGGAGGTGTGGTGGAAGGAGTCGAGGCTGAAGGTGTGGCTGTGACAGAGTTTTGATCCTCATCTGGACATCACTTCACATGCCTCATATGATCAGTCAGACACACCGTATATAGAAATTTATAGCGTGGAAAGAAGTGACTGTAATATGCCAAACATGTTGATAACCTGCTGTAATCAGATTTTAAAGATCCTCTAAAAACAGCAGTTCAATTCAAATACACAGGTTTGTGGTTGGTTTCAGTTTCAATTCTATTTATTTATTTATTTTTGCTCCTGTCACATGTATTTTTGAAATGAAGTTGAATGGAAATAAAATTGAAAATCTCAAAAGGAGACAATGGAATATGAAGAAGGGACTCAAGGATGTTTAAAGTCAAACTTAAATAAAATATAAATATAAATAATCACAAGGATGAGAAAACACTTAAATGATGAAGTAAAAAATAAATACAGTAAAAATACAGTTGTAATGAAGCACACACGCACAGAGGTGATGAAAATATAAGAGAATTGCCAAAACCAAACCAAACAGTTTGCCCCACCTGCTGTAGAAATACCTTCAGTCCAACCGGCCTTCAGTGGTGTGTCTCTGGGTCAGCTGAGCTCCAGCTTGTTTAAAAGTTTAAAAGTCCCAGTGAGGAGCAGCAGGGCTCAGGATGCTCAGCTGTGTGCACAGGAGAGAGACTGAGACCAGGTCTGGTTGGCACACCTCTGTGGGAAACACCATAACTGCTCACAATGAAGCAAGAGGTACTCTGAGTGCTGATTTCAAAATAAAAGCAGCAAAATCTGAGGGCAGCAGCTGGAATTATATTTAGTAAATTATATTTGTGAATGCACAACCAAGTGCTGAAATGCATGACGTTTCACTCACATAGATAGAGCAGATATACTGCAGATAAGATCATTTTGACAATTTACTCTATATCTTTAACTACTGACAGGAGTGAGTTTGCATTGACACACTTTCAGGACACCAGAACAGAGGTATGAATCAATGCATAACCTCAATGTAATATAATGTGTTTCCAAAATGGGTCTACGGTATTTTGGAATTACACTTTTGATAAAATAAAAGGTTTTCCAAGAGACTATGCAAGGACAGCTCAACCATAAAACCGGACAGAATTACTGCGACGCCTGTTTTATTTATAACAATTAAAGCTACTTACGTTATGTTGATTACTTCTAAATATCCTTGTGACCTTACTATTTCTAACCATTCAACAGGTTTTGTTTTTATTGTATTTACTTTATTTGTCTCTTTATTTTAATGTGTGTCTTTTTAACCTGGAAGTTCTCATTTGATTAATTTTAGATTTTTTTTTTTTAAATTTGTTGCATTGTGACTTTCAAAGTATTCTGTAAAAATACTTTTATTTTGAAGGTAACAGGGGCTATCTAACATGGGGGAATTTGGGAAAGGGGACAAGGGAGACAAGAGGGTGTGTGCCGCTCCTCCCACTCTGTAGAAATGAGGGAAAGTGGAAATCAGCTAATGTAGTCTTTATAATCATAATTATGAGCTTCCACACACATCTCATGTGATCCTCTGCTTTGCTGTGCTGCTCACCTGAATCATTTGAGAGTATCACACCTTGCCTCTTTAACTTCTCTCTGTCTGTTTTTGCTCCTGAAAAGAAATGTGGAGACAAAGCTGCTCTTTCACTGAGAGCTCAGTGGGCAGGAAACAGCAGCATGCGCTACACACAGTATAAATGAACCCCTATTAACTTAAACTGGGAGCCCATGTTGAGTTGGACATTTCCTACAGCAGCACATATTCCACTAAAATTTCTGCAGTGATGATGCATGATTTGTTTTTTTCTCCCTCAAGGGAGGTTTTGGTCTAATATTTTACTGATTCCTCTCAATGTTAAATTTCCCACTTCAAAAGAGATAGGACGGTGAGGTCAGCATGAGCCCCTGGACTGTATGGTGTGCCCTGTAGGCTGGATAAAGATGCTCCAGATGTGTCTTATTAGGGTATGCAGCTTAGGTCCCAGGCAGGAGAGAGCTTAATTCCTCAAGAGAAAGATTATGTTGATGTAGGACAATTTAGGCCTAAGGTTTGGTTTTTCAGGACATTTGGAGCTCACAAGCATCAGCCAATGGGAAGATTTAGATTTAGAACAAAACCATTCAGTTTAACCTGCTGTTGGATGCGTTAGTATCTCAGTATCAGAGGCAGTGTAAAGGTAAATTAGGGGCTGTAGAGCAGTGTTTCTTGTCATATACAGCATAGACTGACACCACTGCAGGGCCTAACGATTGGTCAAAACATCATTTTGGCTCCATATGAAATGAGAGGATGAAAGGACGCTGGAATGGGCAGAATGTTATATTACAGAGGTATAGAGCTGGACTTGTTCTCACTGGATCTAAATGTGAATAGTGTGCAGTAACTGGAACTACCCGGACCAGGTCCTCAGAGAGGAGAGGAGGGACTCCAGCTCATGTGGTGAGATTGTGTCAGCAATTGTCCCACAGTTTGCCTGGTTTAGATTTTTCCACTTTTGGAATATTTGTGCAGAGAGTTTGAGTCAAGGTGTGTCTGCTAATGGGGCTATTCATGCTGGATGCAGGGTTGGGGAAGATGACTCAGTTCTTTAACTGACTGAACAAATTTTCACTCACCTCAGCAACCTGTCAACAAAGTTGTGCAATGACATCAGACTAACCGTGAACTGTACAGTATGTTATTCATGCTGCTTTGAGGCAGATTTCTATTTGTGTCTGCAGTTTTCTGTCTTCATCAGTGACAGTGTTGAGTCACACAGGCTGAACTGAAGTGACCCACAGTGATAGAGCCGTGACAGAATTTCACTTCAATCCTCTGGGATTTTGCAGACATTTCTTTATTCATAAGCTCCTTTTACAAAAATCAAAGGCCACTTTCTGTTCACGAAAAGAGCTGCAGTTTGAGATGAGGAGAGCAGTAATAAACACTGAGGGTGGAAGTTTGCTTTGCAGTCCTGAGTGAGGAGTCTTCATCAGTTTGACACTTCTCATATATCTAATGACTCATTAACATAGAATCTCACAGTCTGTTCTCCAGTAACTCCTCATTATCTACCATGTCCTTGATTATGAGATATTCACAAGCTCATTAATTAATTAATTATCAGGTTCCAGATTAATTCATCTGTCATTCCTTCATAACTACTCAGAATTTGGTGTATCATTTTGTGAAACATTACCCAGCAGGAATCAAACAATGTATTAAATAAATAAAAAATAAAAAAATAAATTCCATCCACTTCAACATCCACTTTAATTTTCATTTGCATATGGTAAAAAAAGCCTACTCTCACATTTTCAGAATTTCTTGATTGACATATTGCCCAGTAGCCATGTACATGGCTCCAAAGCTGGAGCAAAAAAATAGATGATCTAATTTTTGTCAGTTTAAATAAGGTCACTACAAAAATGTAAATAAAAAAATTCAGCAGAATGCTTGGAATTTTTATGGAGTTAGTGTTGTGCCCCTTCGGCCATTCTGAATAGAGCGATTGCTCAGCTCCGTGCTCAGTCAGTGCGGTCACATGGTAGGATCATACTGGATTTCACCAAATTCAGTGTTGTAACTCGGCAGGTGTTGTGTCCCAAAATCCAAGTACACATTGAGTTTGTTTATGTCAGATAATGGTCAGCGACCCGGCTGACTCCACTACGCTAGGTGGCGCTGTAGCCCTTTCAACAAGTGGTGTTTGAAGTACTTCAGGTGACGGCTACTTAACAACAACAAAAAAACTATCTGGCTATACAAACAAAGATGGTGTTCGAGGAGTTTGACAGAGCAGCATTAGCGTACATGTTGTGCATTTTGCTGTGTTTGGAAGTCCATATGAACCAGCAAACAAAGTTTTTGGTTTCAGTGATCGAAAGCGGTTCTTCAAAGCCATGGTAGCGTTTGACTTTTCCAGCAACAACATTAGTATTTATGGCAGCGTCGGCACTTCCTTCCACTTCCTGGTAAAATCCCCGTTGGAAATTCTGAAGCATGTGCAGGATGCGAATACGATACAATGCCGTACTCAAGAAGCACAAAGCAGATTAACAACATCTTAAGCCAGGGGTTCCTATTGGATTTGTGAATCCAGTCCCTGTATGATCGTTTCATATCTTTTCACATCCACTGTAGCACAAAGCACTACTGCCTGGTCATTTAAAGTTTATTGATTGCATCAAGTTTGTCATTGCATGTCCTCAAGTCCTCAGCAATTCACCCATCAAGTGTGAGGTAGATGAACAGTTCTTCAGATATTAGAAGGGCACACAGATGGACGTGAGCTTTGTAGTTAGCCTGTTAAAGGTTTTGTGTTTTGGCAAAAAAACTTTGATCAGGTCCAATTCACCTGTCCCACTCATTTTAACTGGTGGTGTGTCAGTGTTTATTGTGCTGTTGGGTGTGTATAGATGGTTTTCTCTGAGTTGATGAACTTCTTCCATCAACCTGAGGAGCTTCCCTACAGTCCGGAAATCTGCTCTCGCTGCTGAAAGGATTTTGTAAGAGACCTCTCAGGAGAACATTTGTTGAAAGCAGAGTGTGTTTGCTTTTTCTTGCCTTGTACATATGAATGGCTGCTGTGTGCAGCTCATGCTGTATCACACACAGAACATTCACCAAGTCTGCAGCTCCAGCTGAGACTCCTGATTCCTTCGGTTGGACCTAAGTAATATTTAATTAAAGACAACAGATAAAACAGGTCAAACGTGCTTCATGGTGTTTATTTTGGAAAAGACATTTTGTAGGAAATACAGTTACAGTTGTGTTCATGCACGTTGACTTTCCTCTTTCAAAATGAGAGCGAATGATCTACCCATGGACTTGTTCGCTGTGTTTCTGGCAGAACACTGTTTCCTTTCGGCAGAGAACAGAGCAGACGTTCTTCTCACTGAGCAGAGCTGATAAAAGACAACGTCCACCAACACTGCCAGCCTACATTTACCTAACACCCAGAGTCATTAACTGCTGCATTACTAGCATAACTGCCTGAGTGTTGAGACACGTGCCTTTGCCCTCTGAAAGAAGTCTTGTACATGTTTTATATAGCTTTCTGACACCAAACACACCGCACTGGGCCAAACAGGATGCTCACATGTAGTGTTAAAATAACTTAGCACAGCTGTAGCTCCTTGATAAATGGAGTTTCTTGAGTGACTCTTATAATTTGCACCCACTCTAGGCAGTTTTGTTAGTTGAGGCAAAACCTGAAAGAAGTACTTCAGGGATTCGTGATAAAACGTGCCCTGCCTGTGATACAGAAAAAGCAAAAATGTGACATTAAGGAGGCAAAATTTCTTGGTAGTTGCAAAACTCTTGTATGATGTAGTTTTAAATTTTATATAAATATTGGTAAAGTATTCAGTAGCTGTGCGTGTCATGATGCACAGTTCCTGTTAGTTCTGTTTCTGTGTTTTTTACCTTTTGTTTGGTTCCAGGCTGGGCGTGTATGAGGGAGGAGGCGTGGCCAGAGCACAGCACACCTGATTCCATTTACCTAATCAACTCATCCATAAAAGCCTGGTGTCTCCACTACTCCTCTCTGACCTACTATCCTGATTCATGAAATATCAAACCAGAGGTCCTGTCCTGACTGTTTGCTCCTCCAGTGGAGGACCAGAAGGAGGGCACCATCCTGCCTTTGACCTGTGTGTTTGGTGCCGCCAGGTGGGAGGTGGAGTGGGTGGTCTTGGAGACCCAACAAACACACTTCATCCTTTTGGGATGCCCGGTTGAGAGGCTGTATCTGCCATCCAGGGTCCCATGACACCCTCTCTCTCCTGCAACAACAATTCTAGTGGCCTTCTATGGCCCGTGATGTCAAGGACACAGTTACCATGCACATATTCAGGCTGCATCTCTTACCCCTGGACATCATCTCCAACAGTGGCCTGCAGTTTGCATCTCAGGTATGGAAGGCTATTTGCAAGGTGCTGGGGACAGTGGTGTGGTACAGGATCACCTTTGCTGTGCTCACTGGGTCTGGAGGAAGGTTTCATGCCACCCTCACCAGAACTGCTACCCACAACCAGAACCTCACCAGACCATCGTCGTACTCCAGCTCTTAAATACCACACTGAAATAAATACTTCCAATATGTTATTTCCATGGGCCAGTGAAGTTCAATCAATATAAGGGAACATGAGCTGCACAATGAATGGGAGAGTTTGAAAGTTTTTGTGGCCCCACAGAATATTTGTTTTCTTTTATATACCAGAATGTGCTTTATTCTACTGTTGCTTTCTCAGTGGAAAGTTTTAATTGTTTTTTTTTTTCTGCTGTCATGTACACACCAAGGTCAATAAAGTTGAAAATAACTTATATATGCCATTTTTTAAACTATATCTCATATCTACAGACTACATATCAGTATATTCAAAAACTGTCCACAGAATTCCTTTCCCTTTTTGCTGATAAGCGACAAAATCATTATTTCAATGTCATCATCTGGGTTAAGCACTGGACTTAGAAAAAAGTCTGGACTCATGCATGAATCACATACAGTAGAAGATGGTGAGAAGTTCTTTAATAAAAGGTTTTCTCAAAAATACAACCAAAAATCATAAGTATGTTTTGCAATATTTTTACAAAGTACTAACAGAACATGACAAGTTGAGCTCAAAAAAATACTAACAGTAAAGCTTAAATTAACTATTTGAGTGCCAGTGACGTATTTATACGTCATTTAAAATCCAACGTGTGAGTGCCTTTGACATGCATATACCTATGTCAAAATCTTTTTTTGGGCAGCCGGCACAGGAGAGTGCTCTCACACAGCCTGTATACGCCACAGAGATCAAAGCGGGAAATGGAGACGATCGTGATCAGAGAGCAAAACAAACTGGACAAAAATCTGGACAAAAAGTGGTGATTTTGGTGAAACTGGCCTCTAATGTTTTATAAAACAGCTGGCACTCAATGAGTTAATATATATACACACACTAGAATTAACTGCAACTCAGAATCACTAAGAATGAAAGCTCGCAAATCTCCCAGAGAAGGCATGATTTCCACGAGAAAGACATGGAAGGCTGGTTGAATCGACAGATGCACAGAACAAGACAAACTGGCACAGGACAAAGGGAGACAAGGACTATTAAAGGTGTGAAAGCACCGCGTCGTCCCGTGTCATCCCGCTAAATTACCTAGTGACGGTGATGTATTTGCCTGTTGCGTTCTGGTTTAGTTCCTGGGCAGCCCATCAGGCTGTCATTGTGAAGCTCCAGGGCTGCTCAGTCAGTCTCTAAACAGAGCAAAGTTTTGGTCCACTTCCATAAGATCAGTCTTTCTGTTGATCTCCCAGAAACCGATCTCTGAAGGGCAGAGATTTTTTTTCAATTGACCAATCAAATGTTTAGCTACATGATCTTTAATGGCATACGTAAATTTGCCCTATGTCATGCTCAGGAAATCCCACCGAATCCTGATGTGAACTGTGTATGCACAACCGTGTTTATATACAGTTTCTATAACAATCTGGCACACCTTTTTTTATTAAGATGCCAGGTAAGCTGCTCAACATCCACTGGAAAAAGAGCTTCGGCAGCAGTTTTCAGACACTGTACAGGACAGTGATTTATGGCAATTACCAGGATTTTGAAAGAGCAGGGGTTTCAGACCCGCGACTGCTGGCAGTGTGAAAGCGCACTGATGTCGAACCAAGGCGTGTCGATCATGGTTAGAAAATCCTGATTTAATGTGCTAATTTCAGTGTAAAAGCAGTAAAAAAGTGGGAAGAATTACTAACAGATTAAAACAGGACACAACCAAAGCATGGGACAACGGTGAACACTAAAAACATCATAATTGGCGCAACACAACAATGAGAAATGAAAACATTACTTTCAGCTGCAGATTTGGTGTGCTAGTGAGCAACAGGATATACTTGACTTGGATACATAAAACACTTCTTCATGATATAAATAAATAGCCCATTATTTGTTGGTTTTTGTATTTTTGGGATTTATTGACAATAGGAAACCTTGTATGAGCATAGATTAAGGAGCAGTTAGGCACTTTTAGGGCCGGTTAGAAACCCACCAGCTCCTGCAGGGGTCCAGAAACCAGAGAGACTGGAACTGCATTCATAATGAGTCTCCTTGTCCTAGCCTGACCTGTTGCTGTAAGTCACAGAGAGCGCAACACCACTGAATTTAGCAAATGGAAGCCATATGAGGGCGGAGGGTGGCAGAAGGCTTCCTCACAGAGGCTCTTTGTAGCAGAAGCTGTAGGTAGTGAATGAGGAGATGGTGATGAAAAATCTGACAATCTGTACTCTGTACTGAGGTGATGCAATGCCACATTTGAGTTTTAGTGTAAATTGTAACATATTTTAAAAGAAAATCTTAAGCCAATAGAGCAAAGCTATACTGACAATATTTGCTCAAGTGGGTGTGTGCTCTCCACTTCTCTCTATGTTCACGTCTGACTGTAGAACAACCTTGTTTAGCACCCTGCTGTTTATAAAACACTCTTTTCATAGTGGCCTACTATGACCCTGCAGAGTTCATAGCAGCATCTGGTCTGAACTGTGGAGCTCACAGACATGCTGACGTCATCGCTGGCCCAGCTGCAGCAGCAGGGTGGGCGGTTTGCTCTGCTGACTGTCTGGTGATGATGCAGAGTCACCTTTTAAAAATGCTGAGTTTGAGAAGGGGAACAACTACAGAACTACCTGTTGTTGGATTTAACAGGACAATCATTGTACAAGTGCACAAACTGTGGCAGTATTGGCTGCTGTGGATACTTTTTAGGCAATAGTAATGTTTGTTCCTAGGATTCCATCAGATTCTATATAATTACCACTTCATTATGTTTATAATAAAGTTAATCATAAGCTTGTCAGTGTCACATGGCTTTGCAGAATATCATTATCTGTTCCAGACCCAGCCCTTGTAATTAACCTAAAATACAGTTTGGAATATTGAATCAATGTCTTCATATGGAACGAAACCATGAGTGAGCAGACTGTGTGGCTCTTACTGTTTAGTTATTCTTAATGCTTGTCATCTGTGTCACCTGTTCAGATTCAATTCACCAGAGACTCCCTCAGCTTCAGATTCCAGCAGAGCCTATAAGGCAGCCACCAGCCTGTGGACAGATCCAGATGCAGCTTCACCGCTGCCTTTGACCTGCGGTCAGGACTCAGCGCCTGGCAGCAGCAGCAGCTCCTCCTGGGACCTGGAGCAGAGCTACACCTCTTTGCTCAACTGACAAAGTTTTTCAGGAAAAGTGACACATTTGACAACTTTCTAGAAGCTCTCTAGATGATTCCTTTTTCTTTTTTTTTTATTACTTGTACACTCAAAAATCACATTAAATTTAAATGAATAATTATTTTTTCACAATAGACTAACAAAAAATGTGTGACAGTATGAAAGGCAAAAAAGACAAGAAGATATATGACTCATTATAAACTCAGACAATAGAATTAGATTCAATAAATATGTCAACTTAAACTTTACACACAACACAAGATAAAACGCACTGATAGTCAGTATCATGTATTGCCATAGCAGTGAAGTAATTGAGTATTCAGACCATTGCCTTACCTTAATACCAACAAAATTTTATTACAGCTTAAAATCCTACGTAAAAATATAAAAGCAAATAAGTGTTAATTGTACACCAGAGTGCCCCATGTCATGTGCTAAGCTGATGTTATGATGAGGCATTCCTGTGACAGCAGCACTGGTTGTTGGGAACGTTAATTACTTGATTTGCAGGTTAATTGTAGGTGTCAAATAAATGTCATGGTGCAGTTATTTTTAAACATTTTTATCTTAAACTAATTATTGTCTCAGTTTCAACGCTAGAGGCCCTTACAGCTCTTCTTCTCATTAGGATTTTGGCACACAGGCCAACTGACTGTGGTCGTTGCCTATTGGCTCATTTGTGTCACGCCTTCTCAAAGTCTTCCTCTTCTCTCATTGGTTGTAACAGCTGTCGATCAACCGTGCGTCACTCTGCACAAAAATAAGATTGGTTTCACATACAAACTGTTAAGAGTAAAGGAAACGACCTGATGGCAGCGAAACAAATCAGCCAGCCTCACTGTGAGTTCATTAATTAATATAACCCCTTGGTAACGGAAATATCATAGACATGAATCCAGCTGTTAATATTAGAAGCGCACAGACATTTGGTATTTACTTCAAATGCGGACAAAATGGCACTGGTAGACTTGTTTACATTGCCGAACCAGCCGTGATAGTACTTAGCTAAACGCTAACATTAGCTAACGTTAACTAGCTAAATGTGTTTCACACTGCTAAAATTAACAGGAGCTAACGTCAGATAAGTTAATCTTGAATTTATCTAACTGTGCAGGGTAGTCACGATTCGTTTCATAACTAAGTCTACCTGTGGTAATAGTTCTATTATTCTGCTTGACGTTTCAAAAATATCTACGTCCTGCCTTTCTAACGTCTCTTTGCTAAGTTATGCAATTGCACACAGTGTTGAGGGACTTGTCTCTGTAACGTAGTGATGTAACGGCAACAACAGCCATCAACATGTTAATTATATGGTGTGTGTCCTCATGTAACTGAGCTGTATTTCTGTCAGCCGCATTTGTTTTTTATAACTAATGTTACCTCATGTAGGGGAATACTCGTCATACTGACTGTACTGCAGGTCCCAAGCCAGGATTTTAGTCCAAACCTCCTAATAAAAATAATCACTTTCCCTTCCTGAGCCTAGATTCCTGTGAACTAACAATTTAGATTAGGCTATTGCTGTTTTCAATTAAATCAGAAAGTGTGTTTAATCGATGAGTTGATGACTGAAAAAATATTACACTATCTGCATTATTTAATTACTTTTTTTTTTACTTATTTGATGTCTAAACATACACAAATCCCTGCTTCGAGTGTGATTGTACAATAATTATGTTTGGTATTTTGTACTGTAGGTCGGGCAAAACAAGCAATTTGAAGATGTTACCTTTACAGAAATTGTATGATTTTATTTTTTAACTATTTTATACACTTATTAATTGATCGAGAAAGTAATCAGCTGATCAGTATCTGATAAATGCCATTGTTATTTCCTACTTTAAATTTAATTACATTTTATTATTAATTTCAAGGCATTAATTTCCATA
Source organism: Synanceia verrucosa (assembly GCA_029721515.1). NCBI lineage: Eukaryota > Metazoa > Chordata > Actinopteri > Perciformes > Synanceiidae > Synanceia > Synanceia verrucosa. The sequence goes on from CM056549.1 coordinate 29,763,513, forward strand.
CAAACAGTTAAAATCCTGCTGTCCTGAGCTCAAGGTGGGGTGGAGGTGGGAGTTAGGTGAGAAGAGCAGAAATTGAGGAAAAGGGCAAGTTTGTGAATAGAAGGTGGTGCAATAGAGATCCATAAACTCAGACACTGATTATTATTATGTAGGAGATGATGTAAGAAGTTGAAGGGAGACTTATCATTGAACTTCACTAAATTTCCAATTTGTGAACTGGACTGTATTGTTATAGGAGCTGCTATGCAAACCACTGTCATGCCTTCACTGTCAGGGGACTTCAGCACTGCAAGGATTAGTTGATTAATTGATGAGTCTATTGACAGAAAAGCAATTAGCAACTATTTTCATATATCAAACATTTTTATGGTTCCTTTTTCTCAAATGTAAAGATTTGCATCTTTTGTTCTGTTTTTCTTTCACTGTAAATATTAATTCTTGAAGGTTAAAGGTCTGTTGGTTGGGCTTTGGTAAACATTGGTGGATATTTTGTGTTAATTACTTTCATTGACATATAATCAATTGATTTATCTACAAAGCAATGCGCAGATTAATTGATAATTGACTAATTCTCTGTTGTGTTGTCAGACCAGATCAGTGTTTCCAAACCAACAGGATTCTGTCAGAAGGTTGAAACAAGATGCATTTGTCCAAGCTCCTTAAAAGTTGACATTATGTTGATGCAGGGTTTTTACCTCAGAACATAAACCACATCCTGGGATGTCTAAACCCCCAAGGTCCCATTTTTAAAAAAAAAAACAAAAAAAAAAAACTGAAGCGGACATGACCTCAATGTCGTCACCAGGAGCTGAGTAAGCAAGTGTAATAGAGATTAACTGTTATACTCAAGCGCACTAATCCACTTAGAAATGGAAAGGGTTTATTTTAAATCAACCCATGCCAAAATGGGAGTAAGAGAAAATGTCTACCTGTGAGCAACAGGCAACGGTTAATAATTTGTAATGTAGCTGCCACATACCAGAGTTTTCTCATGCACATATGTGACCAACATCAAGGCATGAAACTTTAACTTGTGGTATGTTTGAATTGTTTGAAAAGGGCAGAAAACGGTCCACAGTTCAAAGATAATCAGTTTAAACTGTAATTTCCCCATTGACGGATCAAACAAGTAATGATTCTCCTCCTTCTTTTAAGAAGCTGGAATCAGAGAATTTTTTTTTTTGGACTGGTTTTAGGGAAGATAATGCACAAACCAATTCAAAGGTTTCTTTGAAATGATGTTTCTTTAAATACGCAATATGTAATTCTCTCAGTCAAAGTAATAACAAAAGACAGAGTTTGACGTCATGAATTCAACAAACCTGGTGTATAAAACTCATTAAAACACTGAAGAAGGCAGTTTCATGTTTTGAAATAAGTATTTCTCTGATGCTTTTCAGAGCGCAAAAGAAGCTGCCGCTGACGTTAGCTGATCTTGTTTCTCTGATATCTTCAGAGCCAGGCGTCCGCTGACTAAAATACTTAATCTGGTTAAAAAATCAAATGTACCAACGAGCAATGAGTCATTTTTTTGTCATATTTAATTTAGAAATGTCAGATATTCTAGTTATCATTTTTCAAATACTTCCCAAGTCGATCATTTTCTGTCTGACCAAAAATTAATTTATTATCATTCAAGACAAAGGAAACTTCAAACTAGTGAATCTTTCATGGTTTTATTAACAGGAGTGAGGCATTTAAACTGAATTCACCTTTTTAGAATTTGAGCCACAACACTGGAATTCACTGAGAAGTCAGAAATAAATTGATATTAAAAAACAACCACTAAAACACATTTTAGGATTAGATTAGATTGAACTTTATTGTCAGTCACAAGTACAAGGTAATGAAATGCAGAAATGCATCTAACCAGAAGTACAAAAGAGCAATAATAAATCAATGATAGTATATATGGAACAGAACATCTAACAAGAATATACAAATATGACAGAATTTACATGCCAGAGTATAGGTTATGGGATGGAATGTAAATATTTACAGTAAATACAGAATACATAATATATAACCTATAATATTACAGTATATATAGAAAGTGCACTGATATGGAATTTAGCATCTCAGTCAAAAATAATAATAATGTGCTAATATATTGTACTGCATATGTTGGGATGACCTGCATAAACAGGCTGGTTCTGTGGAGGGAATTTATGTTCCCTCTGCTTCACATCCCCCCACATTTGGATGGTTGTGTTTGTTTATTATCTCGTTTAGGCCGCTTTTGCTAATAAGTGTTTTTTTTTCCCAATAAATAGTGAGCCTTGTCCTTTGAGCGCCTGTGTCAGATGGTGACGCACTTTGTTGTTCAGATGGGTGTCTTGTAGCGTGCCAGAGAGTAATGAGTAGCTGTGGTTTGTCTGCAGTCCGCTGTCTGCCCTGACTCCATGCCTGGCTAGTGTTTAGTGGTGATGGAAAGACCCATCAGGACTGATGCCCCTGTTGTTTTGCTGCACCACACCGCAGTGTCAGGGTGAAATGTATAACAGTAAAGTGCTGGAGGTAATTGTTGCTCCAGCACATAACCATTTGTGCTTAAAAGTGATGGTATATTAGGTGGGATTTGTGGTACCAGGCATGGTATTCTTATTTTAGTTGAAAGACCAACATTACTGACACAGCTTGGATTAATGAGACAGTGTTGGAATGGAGCCATCATACTCAAAAGATTTTATCAATTTAGACTTGATCAGTGCTTTTATTCATTGGTTTCATATTTTTACACTGAAAGCAAAGCAGCTGTTGAAAACAATTAAAAAAAAAATGAAATAGAGAGCTAAATAATAAAACTATTGCATTTGTCAGCTGTTGACATGATCCAAAATTCTGGACCCACTGTATAAGATTCAGCCTGAATCTGACTAACATTTTCCAAAATAGATTCAGTGAAACATGATTAATAGTGTTTGCAAAGTATCATATTTCATGAAAGGGTTTCTTCTCACAGAAAGTGTGCCTGCTGTGTCTGCCTGTATGGCTTTAGGGCATTTCACAATGCTAAAATTAAAATGGTATTCTGACACACATTACGCCTCCTGCAGTTAGAAAATTTGCTACAGAACCGCAGTTTAGATTAATTATGTACCACTAATGTGCACATATCATTTCCCTTTGAGTAGTAAGTATGATGTAAGATGCAAAATTGCATGCATAAATGTTTTGTTTCTCTTGTAGGGCTGTGAGAGTTGTGAACAAATGGAGGACTGGACTGTCATCACATAATTGGAGCTGCAACCTCCAAAGTTGCCAAAGATTCTTCGAAACCCACATGAGGTGTGACTTTGCTGAGTGAAGAGTGAGATCCTTTGTAAAGGTGTTGCAGAGGATTTGATTTGTCATGTAATCTTTTAGGTTTGAGCGCCTCTCTTCCAGTCTCATTCTGCCCCTCACACAGATTCAACCACCAGCTCTGCTGTCCAGCCCAGGCAACAGTGGACCCATCCCTCCTCCCAGGCCTGTTGCCTTGCCATTGGCGGCCCTGCTCTGGTGGTGTGTTGGTGTACGATGGCGCGGTGGGACGCTGAAGGCCGCCGTGGAGGACTGTGATGTCAGAGCCCAACAGCCCGGGCGAGAGCCGGCGAGGCGCCCCCAGATTCTTCGTGGGCTGCGAGGACGATGAGAGCGACGTATTGGGAGATAGCATGAGGACAGACATGGAGCTTTATGAGGACGACGAAGACACAGACTCGGTGGGATGTGTTTTTATTATTAATCCTCCACTCTGAGGTTGAATATATCAAAAGCAAGAGATGATCAGTGAGTAAAAACACCCCAGTGCAGGACTTTCACTTAATGTTGTGACAGCCATGATAGAATCCCTCATCTTCTGGATGAAAGTGTATATTCACTACTCTTACTTCAGAATTTCTCAAATTACTCGAGAAAGCAAGTTACACATAACCTCACCTAAGCCTGGCCTTCTTTTGCAAGCATGGCTTCTTTATTTTAACTGTGTTAGTGATAAAAGTCAAAGTTTTTACGGCATCTTTAATACAATCATCTCTCCTTTCTTCCTGTCTCTCTTTTATTTCTTGGTCTGAGTTAGAGATGTTCCTATACCTTTTCTTTCTATCCAAATACTGATACCGAGCCCTGTTCCAGTCCGCTGTGAATAACTACTGGAAGGTATCACATATACAACATAAGTGAATAACTAAGGTGTCATTCATACAACATAAGTGAATAACTACTGTAAGGTATCACATATACAACATAAGTGAATAACTACGGCTTCATATATATATACAACATAAGTGAATAACTAAGGTGTCATTCATACAACATAAGTGAATAACTAAGGCGTCATATATACAACATAAGTGAATAACTAAGGCGTCATATATACAACATAAGTGAATAACTAAGGTATCATGTATATAACATAAGTGAATAACTACTGGAAGGTATCACATATACAACATAAGTGAATAACTAAGGCGTCATTTATACAACATAAGTGAATAACTAAGGTATCATGTATATAACATAAGTGAATAACTACTGTAAGGTATCACATATACAACATAAGTGAATAACTAAGGTATCATGTATATAACATAAGTGAATAACTACTGTAAGGTATCACATATACAACATAAGTGAATAACTACTGTAAGGTATCACATATACAACATAAGTGAATAACTAAGGTGTCATTCATACAACATAAGTGAATAACTAAGGCGTCATATGCAGTATATATACACAACATAAGTGAATAACTAAGGCGTCATATATATACAACATAAGTGAATAACTAAGGCGTCATATATATACATCGTAAGTGAATAACTAAGGTGTCATTCATACAACATAAGTGAATAACTAAGGTGTCATTCATACAACATAAGTGAATAACTAAGGCATCACATATGCAACCTAAGTGAATAACTAAGGTGTCATTCATACAACATAAGTGAATAAATAAGGTGTCATTCATACAACAAAGTGAATTACTAAGGTGTCATTCATACAACATAAGTGAATTACTAAGGTGTCATTCATACAACATAAGTGAATAACTAAGGCATCACATATGCAACCTAAGTGAATAACTAAGGTGTCATTCATACAACATAAGTGAATTACTAAGGTGTCTTTCGTACAACAAAGTGAATTACTAAGGTGTCATTCATACAACATAAGTGAATTACTAAGGTGTCATTCACACAACATATATGAATAACCAAGGCGTCATATATACAACATAAGTGAATAACTAAGGCGTCATATATACAACATAAGTGAATAACTAAGGTATCATGTATATAACATAAGTGAATAACTACTGGAAGGTATCACATATACAACATAAGTGAATAACTAAGGCGTCATTTATACAACATAAGTGAATAACTACTGTAAGGTATCACATATACAACATAAGTGAATAACTAAGGTGTCATTCATACAACATAAGTGAATAACTAAGGCGTCACATACGCAAGCTAAGTGAATAACTAAGGTGTCATTTATACAACATAAGTGAATAACTAAGGCTTCATATATATATGTATATATATATATATATATATATATATATATATATATATAACATAAGTGGGAAAACTAAGGCTTAATATATATACACCATAAGTGAATAACTAAGGCGTCATTCATACAACATAAGTGAATAACTAAGGCGTCATATATACAACATAAGTGAATAATTAAGGCGTCAGATATACAACATAAGTGAATAACTAAGGCGTCATATATACAACATAAGTGAATAACTAAGGTATCATGTATATAACATAAGTGAATAACTACTGGAAGGTATCACATATACAACATAAGTGAATAACTAAGGCGTCATTTATACAACATAAGTGAATAACTACTGTAAGGTATCACATATACAACATAAGTGAATAACTACTGTAAGGTATCACATATACAACATAAGTGAATAACTAAGGTGTCATTCATACAACATAAGTGAATAACTAAGGCGTCATTCATACAACATAAGTGAATAACTAAGGCTTCATATATATATATATATATATATATATATATATATACAACAAGTGGGAAAACTAAGGCTTAATATATATACACCATAAGTGAATAACTAAGGCGTCATTCATACAACATAAGTGAATAACTAAGGCGCCATATATACAACATAAGTGAATAACTAAGGCGTCATATATACAACATAAGTGAATAACTAAGGCGTCATATATACAACATAAGTGAATAACTCATGTATCATGTATATAACATAAGTGAATAACTACTGGAAGGTATCACATATACAACATAAGTGAATAACTAAGGCGTCATTTATACAACATAAGTGAATAACTACTGTAAGGTATCACATATACAACATAAGTGAATAACTACTGTAAGGTATCACATATACAACATAAGTGAATAACTAAGGTGTCATTCATACAACATAAGTGAATAACTAAGGCGTCATATACAGTATATATACACAACATAAGTGAATAACTAAGGCGTCATATATATATATACAACATAAGTGAATAACTAAGGCGTCATATATATACAACGTAAGTGAATAACTAAGGTGTCATTCATACAACATAAGTGAATAACTAAGGTGTCATTCATACAACATAAGTGAATAACTAAGGCATCACATATGCAACCTAAGTGAATAACTAAGGTGTCATTCATACAACATAAGTGAATAAATAAGGTGTCATTCATACAACAAAGTGAATTACTAAGGTGTCATTCATACAACATAAGTGAATTACTAAGGTGTCATTCACACAACATAAGTGAATAACTAAGGCGTCACATACGCAACCTAAGTGAATAACTAAGGTGTCATTCATACAACATAAGTGAATAACTAAGGCGTCATTCATACAACATAAGTGAATAACCAAGGCGTCACATACGCAACCTAAGTGAATAACTAAGGCATCATTCATACAACATAAGTGAATAACTAAGGTGTCATTCATACAACATAAGTGAATAACTAAGGCGTCATTCATACAACATAAGTGAATAACTAAGGTGTCATTCATACAACATAAGTGAATAACTAAGGCGTCATATACAGTATATATACACAACATAAGTGAATAACTAAGGCGTCATATATATATACAACATAAGTGAATAACTAAGGCGTCATATATATACAACATAAGTGAATAACTAAGGTGTCATTCATACAACATAAGTGAATAACTAAGGTGTCATTCATACAACATAAGTGAATAACTAAGGCATCACATATGCAATCTAAGTGAATAACTAAGGTGTCATTCATACAACATAAGTGAATAAATAAGGTGTCATTCATACAACAAAGTGAATTACTAAGGTGTCATTCATACAACATAAGTGAATTACTAAGGTGTCATTCATACAACATAAGTGAATAACTAAGGCATCACATATGCAACCTAAGTGAATAACTAAGGTGTCATTCATACAACATAAGTGAATTACTAAGGTGTCTTTCGTACAACATAAGTGAATTACTAAGGTGTCTTTCGTACAACAAAGTGAATTACTAAGGTGTCTTTCATACAACATAAGTGAATTACTAAGGTGTCATTCACACAACATATATGAATAACTAAGGCGTCATATATACAACATAAGTGAATAACTAAGGTATCATGTATATAACATAAGTGAATAACTACTGGAAGGTATCACATATACAACATAAGTGAATAACTAAGGCGTCATTTATACAACATAAGTGAATAACTACTGTAAGGTATCACATATACAACATAAGTGAATAACTACTGTAAGGTATCACATATACAACATAAGTGAATAACTAAGGTGTCATTCATACAACATAAGTGAATAACTAAGGCGTCATATATACAACAAAAGTGAATAACTAAGGCGTCACATACGCAACATAAGTGAATAACTAAGGTGTCATTCATACAACATAAGTGAATAACTAAGGCATCACATATGCAACCTAAGTGAATAACTAAGGTGTCATTCATACAACATAAGTGAATTACTAAGGTGTCATTCATACAACAAAGTGAATTACTAAGGTGTCATTCACACAACATAAGTGAATAACTAAGGCGTCACATACACAACATAAGTGAATAACTAAGGTGTCATTCATTCAACATAAGTGAATAACTAAGGTGTCATTCATACAACATAAGTGAATTACTAAGGTGTCTTTCGTACAACATAAGTGAATTACTAAGGTGTCTTTCGTACAACAAAGTGAATTACTAAGGTGTCATTCATACAACATAAGTGAATTACTAAGGTGTCATTCACACAACATATATGAATAACTAAGGCGTCATATATACAACATAAGTGAATAACTAAGGTATCATGTATATAACATAAGTGAATAACTACTGGAAGGTATCACATATACAACATAAGTGAATAACTAAGGCGTCATTTATACAACATAAGTGAATAACTACTGTAAGGTATCACATATACAACATAAGTGAATAACTACTGTAAGGTATCACATATACAACATAAGTGAATAACTAAGGTGTCATTCATACAACATAAGTGAATAACTAAGGCGTCATATATACAACATAAGTGAATAACTAAGGCGTCACATACGCAACATAAGTGAATAACTAAGGCGTCATTCATACAACATAAGTGAATAACTAAGGCATCACATATGCAACCTAAGTGAATAACTAAGGTGTCATTCATACAACATAAGTGAATTACTAAGGTGTCATTCATACAACAAAGTGAATTACTAAGGTGTCATTCATACAACATAAGTGAATTACTAAGGTGTCATTCACACAACATAAGTGAATAACTAAGGCGTCACATACGCAACATAAGTGAATAACTAAGGTGTCATTCATTCAACATAAGTGAATAACTAAGGTGTCATTCATTCAACGTAAGTGAATAACTAAGGTGTCATTCATACAACATAAGTGAATAACTAAGGCGTCACATACGCAACCTAAGTGAATAACTAAGGTGTCATATATGCTAGTGTTTCTCAACCCTGGTCCTTGGGCCCCTCTGTCCTGAATGTTTTAGATGTAACCCTGCTCCAACACACCTGATTCAAATGATCAGCTCTGAACTCTGCAACTAGAAGGACTGAATAGAATTTGATGAAAACCGTCTCCACTCGTCTGCAACACTCCAGCTCACTTGGAAATGAGGCCCTTTGTCCAAAATCCTGAACTATCCCTTTAAAGCATCATATAAAAATATTCCAGATTACATGTACAACCCAAGGTGTCTGTCAGGAGAAATCTAGCTGGGGAATCAGGTTTCTCTAATACCTTGCAAAGATTACAGAAAATGTGTTTAAGGAAACCGTTTCTTGGGGGAAAATAAGTGCATGTAAACACACTGCATATGTTAGCTAATGCCAGTCCAAAGTGCTGTTCCAAATTTAAATTGTGTGCTCTCATGGGTAAATTGGGTATTTTTTTTTCTCTGCTGACAGAAGTCTATTTCAGTCAGTTTGAGTTACAGTTACAGTCGTGTTATGGGACAAAGCTGCCATTGTCTGTCTCGCTTCCCCAGACAGACTGTTGAAATTTTTCTCTCTCTGTCTCTCTCTCTCTCTCTCTCTCTGTCTCTTTCTCTCTCTCTCTCTCTCTCTCTCCCTCAGCCCCCGGAGCGACAGATCGTGGTGGGGATCTGCTGCATGATGAAGAAGTCCAAGTCGAAGCCAATGACCCAGATCCTGGAGAGGCTGTGCAAGTTTGAGTACATCACTGTGGTCATCTTCCCAGAGGATGTCATCCTCAACGAGGCTGTGGACAAATGGCCTCTGTGTGACTGCCTCATCTCTTTCCACTCCAAGGGTAAAACACACTCCCACAGTGATTTTAATGGTCTTCTTGTATAATAGGTCCTACAGTGATATGCATGTCTTGATTTAAAAGCTGCACTATACAAAATCACACATGCTGTTAAACTTAGTGTTAGCACTAAATTATGTTCCTCTTTCTTCTTCCCTGTTCTTCATTTGTTATATGTGTCAGCCCATTATTAGCTCCCTTACAAAAAAATGATGCAACCTTGAGGTGTTTATTTAGAGGAAGTGTCCCAATAATAAAAAGACCACTGACACAAATTGAAAATATTGAGAATGTGAATGTCAGCTCTATGAGTAATATATAGAGAATATAAGGTGTTTTACTGCCACTGTACAGTCATACCTGAAGGCTATTTGTACAATAGAAGGAGTGATTTACATCTAGGTCTTGCCAGAGCTTGCTCTAAAGGAGGTTTGAACATTTTAATTACGTATTAGTTGAACATATTGTACTATCTAGGGGGAAAGGCAGTGTGCAAGTATGGACAGAAGTGTAGACCTCATGAAGCCCAGTGCTATTTTATAATTATCTGGTGATTAGAGAAGTGTTTGAACTTCAGTGACAGAGGGACAGCTGGTCCAACACATTCATCTATAGCTATGTCAGTCAGTGTATCCTGCACTTCTTGTACTCATAGAACTAGGGTTACATCCAGTAACTACAATTTTTGTTTGTGTTTTGCAACACACTACAACTATTACCAGCAGAAACACAGCTGTCTGTACGATAACATGGGCTCCTCATCAACTGCCCAATAACTAAACAGTGATTGTCTTTTAGTAAGTAGGGTCAGCATTATGTTTAGTCCATCAGACTCTTCCTGTCTGATCTCTACAGTATTTTAAGTGTTTTTTTGTCCCAAGTGGCCAAAACTCTGAACTTGGTTTGCCCTCATTAATATCATATTATGCACTCACCAATCACTTCACACCCTTTTAACTGCTTGTTAACATAAATAGTCACATGGCAACAACTCAGTGCATTTAGGCATGTAGATGTGGTCAAGACAACTAGCGGAAGTTCTCGATTTCTTATAGATTTCAGCCGACACCAAGAATTAAGGCAGTTCTGAAAGCAAGTGTCCAACCTTTTACTAACAAGGTGTACCTAATGAAGTGGCCGGTGGGTGTATATGAGCTTTATATATTGAATCATTTCTCTGCATGTAAAACAGGATTCCCACTGGATAAGGCAGTGAGCTATGCCAAACTGAGAAACCCTCTGCTCCTCAATGACCTGAACATGCAGTACTACATACAGGACAGGTAATCAGATATTCTGCTCATTTCTAGTATTTCTTAAAACGATGCATGCAAATCAAAATGAGACTTGAGAATACAGCAGTCATTGTTTATTGTTGTGTTATTTTCATTGTTTGTTTGACAGGAGAGAAGTATATCGCATCCTGCAGGAGGAGGGGATTGATTTACCACGCTATGCTGTGCTAAACCGTGACCCAGATAAACCAGATGGTCAGTCTGCTAGCTCATTAGTTATATTCAATAATCCTTTTTTTAGCTTTACTGCACTTATCAAAACTGACTATATTAACTTTTCTTTTGATTGCTTAAGCTGTTTTTTCCTCCAGAAAAAGCTCTCAGGAAAAAAACAGCCCTCATCCATGCAGAATCCTGAGGCTATTATTCTGGCCCACATTGGTTGTATCTCAGCTCAGATAAATATAGTATCATATCTGATGCAGTCGCAAGTGTACCATGCTTAAAGGGATAGTTTGGATATTTTGAAGTGTGGTTGTATGAGCTACTTCTCTATAGTCAGGGTATCACCTTCAGTAGATGATGGTCAGCACTGTTAGTTAGTTTAGAGAAACAGACAGGAGCAAAGCAATGTACTGCTGAGGACGGAGGCAGCAGAAAAAAAAACTTTGTAGACACCTGAAAAGTCAGTACTGGTTTATGTGTATGCAACGTTCAGACTGTTTTCACTGCTTTCCCTTGCTGACAGACAGTCCTTGGGAAAGTGAAGCTGTTATCCACCTTCAAAGCCACCAGAATCAAAGTAACACAAACAAACCAACAAATACACTGCTCATACAAATACAATGAAATAATCAGAACTGTCCTTTTCAGTTCTGTGGCAGTAACATAGAGACAGTGACATGAGTCAGTTTTGTCTAGCCCATTATCACAAATTACAGATTTTCCACAGAGGGCTTGATGAGCGATCAGATGCTTTATGTCTCTACCAACCCTGACAGTGATGACTGTATTTATGAGGACCAATAAGTGTCACATAGTTCAGAGTGCAGAACTGAATGTCATCTGTGTATATTTTAAGGGGTAATGAAAAGGGGCTCTGTGGCACACTGTGTACTGGTAGCTAGAGTTTGGGTATTTGACATCTCTGCATTAATGCATGTGCACAGTATAGGGCCTGTTTGAATGTGCATTTCAGACCTGCGTGTGCAAATGTGTAAAACGTATAAACATTGAATCTCTCCTCAGGGATAAATCAAGTATGTCTTCTTCTGTGTGTCTCAGAGTGTAACCTGGTGGAAGGAGAGGACCATGTGGAGGTGAACGGAGAGATATTCCAGAAGCCTTTCGTTGAGAAGCCGGTTTGCGCTGAGGACCATAATGTTTATATCTACTACCCCACCTCTGCTGGTGGTGGCAGCCAGAGACTCTTCAGAAAGGTCCTTGCTTTGGCTGTGATGGCTTCTTTTTTTCCAGTCTGAAAATCTAACGCTAATTCAGTTGAACCACCACTGTATTATGTTTATATTGTAGCTGTTACTCCTGCACAGACACTACTGACTCATGAGGCTTTGATCTGAATTTGCTTTTAGACTGAAAAGAAAGTGTCTGGTTCTGACATTTTGAATATACACCTTCCTTTTATCTCTTTAGCAATAACAGAAAGTATAATCAGTTGACCAGACTTAAATACACCAGGCAGCATCCTGCATTATGTGTAATAGCTTGTTTTAGTGGTACATGAGTCTGTGGCTTTGCCAGAGATTCTCATAAATCAGATGCTGCTGTCAAACATGGATCTCCAGCCTGAAATTCAGGTTGTGATGGATGTCATTTAGGCTATTCAGAGTGCCCGGCCATTTCCAGAATGACAACATTTTTCACTCACTGTGTGATTTGTGTAGATCGGGAGCCGGAGCAGTGTGTACTCACCTGAGAGCAGCGTGAGGAAGACAGGCTCTTACATCTATGAAGAGTTCATGCCAACAGATGGCACTGATGTTAAGGTAGAGTATGGATTGATTATTATGATACGGAACCACTGATTCTGGGAGTTTAAATCACTTTTCCCATTGGGTTTCTTGAACGTTCAGTACAACACATCAACGATAGGTTTTACAAAATAAGCTGTGCACAAGCCTTTTTAAAATGTATCTGTCTCTATGTTCTCGTAGTGCACTGTATGTGTACATACTTGTCAGTGCAAACACACTTATGCAATCAAATTAACAGGTGTAAGGAAACAAATTGCGACACAGCATCTGATTAGTGCCTCTGTCTGACATCTTCTTCATTGACAACGGTGGCCAAAGCTTGAGAGTATTGGGGGATTTCAAGCCCTAAAGAAATATTTGAGATGGTATTAAAGAATGGGAGAAACAGCAACACATCGCAACTCTTTTATGGTTGTGATTAATTATCAGTGAATCGTTTTTTTTAACACTGAGAATGACTGAGAGGCTGTGTGGTGGTGGTGGTGTTTCATGTGCCCCAGGTGTACACTGTGGGGCCTGACTATGCTCATGCTGAGGCTCGGAAATCCCCTGCTCTGGATGGGAAGGTGGAGAGAGACAGCGAGGGGAAAGAGGTCCGCTACCCCGTCATGCTCTCAGCCATGGAGAAGCTGGTGGCCCGTAAGGTGTGCCTAGCATTCAAGGTAAGCAGAGGCATTTCCTCTTTACGTTAACTTCTGCATTTAGGAGTTGGCTGATCGTGTGTCCTTCTCTCACTGCAGCAAACTGTGTGTGGCTTTGATCTCCTCCGAGCCAATGGACACTCCTATGTGTGTGATGTCAATGGTTTCAGTTTTGTGAAGAACTCCATGAAGTACTATGATGACTGTGCCAAGATCCTCGGGTACAGTGTTTCTTTTTTGTTTTGTTTTTTTTTTGTTTTTTTTTTCTCCTTCCTTCCTTGTTCTACTGAGTGTGCCTTGGTTCATCTCTTGTTCTGCAGATTAAATTCTCTTCCATCTCTTCATTGCTTTTCAGGAACATCATGATGCGTGAGCTGGCTCCTCAGTTTCAGATTCCCTGGTCCATCCCTACTGAGGCGGAGGACATCCCCATTGTTCCCACCACTTCTGGGACCATGTGAGTCAGAACAGTAGTCAAACCAGTTTAGTGGCATGCAGTGGACATGTGTTCAGTGTTCTTCAGATTTATTTGGGTGGTTCCTTAAAAGGATTTCCCACAGTTCCTGATGTCAGGAGACGGGAATTTTGCATAGAACCGCCCCGCACCTGTCGAGTACATACCTTTGAGCCCCGCCCTCCCCTAAAGTTTCAGAACGGCCGCCATTGTTTCTCCTCGCTAACTTTCTCAAACAAATCGAGAAATTTACGAGCAAAGTACTACTCTGAGCTGCAGTGCTAACCGGAAGTCCAGAGCTGCAGTTAGTTCGGTGCAAAACTTTGGGAAGTCCTGGTGGTCCTTGAGTAATTAATATCAGGAGACATTCGACATAAGCTCTGTGTGCACAAGGCTCATTTGACGCTAGTGTTATGCACTTATTTGTAATTTGGGTGACTCTGACAACTGTTAACAGTACTGTCCATGCACTGAGAGTAACAGCCTCTTTAGCCAGTGCCAGTATGCACTTCCTCTCTCCAGAGAGGGGGCGTGGTCAGACACAGCTCAGGAACACTTAAAGGTACAGACACAGTCTGTTCTCAGCAGAGCTCAATACAGTGATTTTTAACTGGCTGGAATTCAGGACCAGGGCTAAGTTTGGGTAAATACACTTTGAATACAATATTGTTGGACATCTGAGACCTATATAAAATTGCAGAAAAACTGTATAATTTGTCCCCTTTAAAGGATTAAATCAGATTCACCAATAACACAAACAAACTGATGGAGCAGCAGTAGACCAGCAACTTACACATCCTACATGGTAAAATGACTGCTTCTGGTAATGTTGAATGTATGGATACAACAGCTTCAGCCGTATGGAAAATATTCTAAATAGACTTGAACTGGCATCTATTCTTTTAGTTGTCTGAAAAAGTTTTAGCTTCTGTCTGTGTCCTCAGAAGTACGTTGCTTTGCTCCTGTCCTGGTACGACTATCTCTTACTCTAACCTGGGGCAGTGCTAACCATCAGCTATTGTCTGTAATACACTGCACCTCACACAGCCAGACTACTACTAAATTTTTTCCAAACCAACTACAGGAGTGAACCCTCTCATGTGTCATCTGTTTGTAAATGCTCTGTCCAGTTACAGTATTTTTGTTATCATGTGAATTAACATGGTACTGGTGATGTTGACGTACTCTGGCACTCTCCAGGATGGAGCTCCGCTGTGTCATCGCTGTCATCCGACATGGAGACAGAACGCCCAAACAGAAGATGAAGATGGAAGTTCGCAACCCCATGTATGTTATCGCTGTTATTTTTCCTTTTAACTGCAAAGATGGATTAAAGGCTTTTGATTCATGTACTCTTTGATCCACCCAGGTTCTTTGATCTATTTGAAAAATATGGAGGATACAAAACGGGGAAATTAAAGTTGAAGAAGCCAAAACAACTGCAGGTAACAATAAGTCAGACGAAGGCATGGTGAAGTGGGTGTGACCTTCTAATGCTGCACTCTCCCATTTCCCAGCCTGTGTGTGTGAGAGATCTGTGACAGCTTGTTTCTGTGGACCTCAACAGGAGGTGCTGGACATCACGCGGCAGCTGTTAGCAGAACTGGGACAACACAATGACTGTGAGATAGAAGAGAAGAAGTCCAAACTGGAGCAGCTGAAGACTGTTCTGGAAATGTGAGTCAAGTGAACTGGGTCCTTTATGATGCATTTATTCACTTTATTCATTTATTTTGCTTTTAGGTCCATCCATCCATTATCTACCGTTTATCCTCACATAGGGTTATGGGGGGGGCTGGAACCTATCCCAGCTGTCTTAGGGTGAAAGGCAGGGTACATCCTGGACAAGTCTCCAGTTCATCACAGGACACATAGAGACAGACAACCACTCACACTCACATTCACACCTACGGTCAATTTAAATTAACCAATTAACCTAATCCCCTAATCCCCACCTTCTTGGATGGTGGGAGGAAGCCGGCGTACCCAGAGAGATCCCACACAGACACGGGGAGAACATGTAAACTCCACACAGAAAGGCCCCAGGCCGGGAATCAAACCCCTTCTTGCTGTGAGGCGACAGTCCTAACCACTACACCACCGTGCCACCCCAATTTTAGGTCATTTCAGGAAATTGTCTCTGAAGTTTGTCTGTGGCTTCCTCCCATGATTATGATAAATGAGTTTTTAAAAGGTCACCATCTGCTAAACATGACACCCAGAGCCTTTAATGTGCTGTAGCTGTTAGCAGCTGTAGTGTGTGGTCTGTAAACAGCCTCTTGGCAGAACGAATGCCAACATTGTTAAGCACAACATGTCACGTAAGTTATCTACAGGCCATCATTTTTAAAACACTAGTCTAGGTTCATTTCATTTCAGCTTATTGTGGCTGGGGACGTCATTTCCCTTTATTAGGACAATAACACTAAACCGTCCACGAACACATTGATTATAAAGACAAAACTAATCATCATCATACTAATCATTTGAGTTCAGCTGATCAATGGCCACTGGAGCTAAGGAAGTGTTCAGGGGTGTTTTCACACTTCACTTGTTGGGTTTGGTTAAAATGCCACTCAGGTCTGTGCAGTGCAGACCAAACAACCAAATAGTCCGCTTCTAAATGAACTCTGGTGCAGTCCCTTTGTGTTGTAAAAGCAAAACAACCACAGGATTTTATGATAGTTGATGATGTTTGATTTTTAGCATGCTTTAAAAAGCTAAACTACAGTTAGGTCACCTGGAAGAGTGGGTGTCCATGTACCAAGGACCTGTGGCCTTGTGCTGCATGTCATCCCTCTTGTCTCTCTCTCCTTCAAGACTATCACCATCTCTGTTAAAAGAGAGAAAAAAACCCCCAACTGACTACTAATAAATCTGCTGAGCAACGGCTCGTGTATATTCAGATAAAATATCTCCATTTCATCTTCACAGCTGAATGACACAGATAACTGCACATTAATAAGGGATTAGCAGCATGCAGCTGCACATGATCCATTGTTAACAGCCATCATTATCACTAGTAATGACAAGCCCCCGTTTTTTTCACTTGTTAACTTCGTTTAACAATCATGTTTATCTATAAATGGCTTTAGGTTTGACTTTAGGTTTGACCAACTCTGGTTTTGTTCTGTTTTCTTACTAATAAAGGTATGGCCACTTCTCTGGGATCAACAGAAAAGTGCAGCTAACTTACCTGCCCCATGGGCAGCCCAAAACCTCAAGTGAGGAAGAAGGTAGGGTGATATTAAAGCCATTTTACATTTTTTAACTCAAACAAGTGTGTTTTAAAGTTCAAGCTGGTCAAAAAATGAAGTGACCTGAACCTCTGGATTCGGTTTTCAGACACACGTAAGGAAGGTCCATCTCTGCTGCTGGTGCTGAAGTGGGGAGGGGAGCTGACTCCTGCTGGCAGAGTTCAGGCTGAGGAGCTTGGAAGGGCTTTCCGCTGTATGTACCCTGGAGGTCAAGGTGAGACACACTGCTGTGAGACACACTTTATTTGCCAATTGTAGTTCAACTGCAACACACACACCTACAGGATGTTAAAACATCAATGTAATGTGTACAATACAGCTTATCACTGTGTGTCCCTGTCCTTTTTCTCTGCTGTTTTCATTACTTACATGTGGTTTTAACATGCTGTGCTGCTTCCAGGGTAGTAGGTGTGCACATGTTATAGATCAAAGTAGCAATTCAAACTGAAGGAAATGAGATACAGCAGTGATGGAATTGGACCCTGACGGCAAAGAAAAGAGGAACAAAAGGGAACATTAGGTTTTAAAAGTTACATTTATCTTACGATACATGAAAATTGTGACAGCTCTTTTAACATGAGATGTTAGGACAGAGAACACTTGGACAAGGAAAGTGACACTCATAATGAATCAAAAGCAGACCATCACAGGACATAATAGTCCAGTTGCAGATGTTTCAGGGTCCAACGATTTCAGGAAGCTCTGGTTCAAACTAATCCTATATGGATAACAGATATCAGACTGATACTCATTAAATCGCTGAGTATTTGTGACACTGGAGCCACTCTTTTCAATCTTGTCTGATTACCTTTGTGCATTATAAAGTCATAAAGCATCAGCAACCCACCAGTAGACCATAAACCTGAGGGACCTAACAGCAAACAGTGTCAGGTGTTTGGATATATAAGTTGCTGGTGCACATTTTATTTATTTATTTACTTTAACAGTTCAGTTTGTGTCTATGTATTAATTTGATACATTTTGTGATGTTTAAATCACAAAAAACATCACACATCTCAAGGTGGTGTTTGTAATCTTACCACAACGTTGTTGTCGGCACTGTGTTGTTGTAGGGGACTATGCTGGATTTCCAGGCTGTGGATTACTGCGGTTACACAGCACATACCGACACGACCTGAAGATATATGCGTCTGATGAGGGCAGGGTGCAGATGACGGCTGCAGCTTTCGCAAAGGTGAGCACCGTTCTAGGCATCTTTCTCTGCTTAATGGTGGGTTTTATCATCGTTGCTACATACAGTATAAAAAGGATTCAACCTATGGCCATTTGAAACATTTACACTTTGTTATCACCAGTAAGCATTTAGCCTATTTTATATACAATCACAGGAGGTGAATGCAGAAATGTGAACAGCTGAGTGAGAGTTAATAGGAAATAGAAAGTAGTTAAAACAAGCTGGAATAAACATTTTAGTTGAATAGGATGAAACAGCGCCACCTGCATCTCAAGTGACATTAACAAAGGACAATTACAAGTGACAATAACTGTAATTAAACTAAAACATCAAAACTAAAACAACAAGATCAGTCCTGTCACAAAATGTCATCTGTGGATGTTAAAGTATCGGCCACACTGTTGACAGAATATCTAGTGAGCTGTCCCAGATGACCACTTCCTTGTGTTATTGTGTGTGTGTGTGTGTGTGTGTGTGTGTGTGTGTGTGTGTGTGTGGGCGTGTGTGTGTGTGTGAGCAGGGTTTGCTGGCCCTGGAGGGCGAGCTGACACCCATCCTGGTGCAGATGGTGAAGAGTGCCAACATGAACGGGCTGCTGGACAATGACAGTGACTCACTGAGCAGCTGCCAACACCGCGTAAAGGCCCGGCTCCACGAGATCCTGCAGAAGGACAGGGACTTCACTGACGAGGACTTCGATAGGGTGATCAGATTTAAAGATTAAACAAAAACAGTTTCATTTTCCTATTCTGCATATCATTCATTCAAGTGTCCAGCAGTAAATGTGTTCACAGTGAGATCAAATGTAGACAGCAGTGGGCTTCCTGGTTGTTTCTGCCACTGATTCCAGGTCAGAGCCTGATAGATGATTGATTTTATGTATTTGGTTTAAATCCCCAGCTGTTAAATGCACCATAACTGGACAAGTTGAGCTGCTCATAGACTCAAATCCTGTTTTTTGGATATATTTAGATGTTTGTGTGCATGTTCAGAATCCTCCCATTACAGCTACTCCTCCCAAACTGTATCTTTAAATAGTAATGCATACTCACTTCTCTACTTACAAATTAAAGAATGTTTTTTTGGCAAACATTTCCCACAGTAATTGTTAGACTGAGAGGACAGTGTGTGGAGTTACCTTTCAGTCTGGGTACCTAATTGTCTCTGACTGTATCTCCTTTGATCATTCAGAGGATTACTAACTTGCTATAATGAAAGCACTTAGGAAAAATCTCTTGAGCTAACTGTTTGCAAATTAATTCAAGTTCTTTCTTTTGCTTCGTTAAATCAAACGGCAAAGGTTTAGCAGCCGCTGGGCTCTTGAGGTCTTGTAATGTGAAAGCAGTTAGTATTCATTTGTTCTGTAGAATTGGCTTTTCAATGAAAATGCTTTTTTTCTGTGTGTGGAACAGCTGGCCCCGACCTGTAGTGCCTCTTTGGTGAACACAATGAAGATAGTCCAGAACCCAGTGGCCACATGTGACCAGGTCTATTCCCTCATTCAGAGCCTCACCTCCCAGATCCGCAAAAGAATGGAGGACCCCAAGTCTGCTGGTGGGTCCCCTGTCAGTCTCTGAATGATCTTAAGTTTTGGTCTAGGTCTTCTTGTCTTCACTTAAATAGATGAACAGATTTCATTTGTGTCTCTCAAATTTTGGGTATTGAAGCAGTAATTGCAGAATAAATATCATGGTGCTCTGCAACACTTTGTAATGGAAATAAACTCTCAAAATGAAATACAATTTGCAGTTCTCAAATCCAGCATAGTGTTTAAAAATGCAGCACTTCCCTTTCTCTCTGTGCGTCCTTCTGCTGGGATTCCTCTGGGGCCGTGCGTCAAAACTGGTTCTAGGTCAGCTCAGAAAAGCCACTGGTGAAGGGGCTCGTAATTCTGGCCCTGAGCTTTGTGGAACTCATTGCTTAGACCTCTCTGCTTTTCATGTCATGCGAATCATTTCTATACAGCCTTATGTCAGTAAGGCCGCGACACATTAAGTTCAGCTCGAGATAAGATGACACAAAGAGAGCCTTTAAAGTAAGTAAGTTCAGTAAAAGCATGATTTTTCCCAAAGTCAGTGAGTAATCCTGTCAGATGAACACAGTGTTGACCCAAACATATGTGGTGACTGTTGCTCTGTGAAATCTCTTCTCCCTCACACCTCCGACCAGACCTGCAGCTGTACCACAGTGAGACACTGGAGCTGATGCTGCAGCGCTGGTCCAAACTGGAGAGGGACTTCCGCATGAAGAATGGCCGCTATGACATCAGTAAGATACCGGACATTTACGACTGTGTGAAGTACGATGTCATCCACAACGCTTCCCTTGGCCTGGAGGACACGCTGGAGCTGTTCAGACTGTCTAGAGCGCTGGCTGACATTGTCATCCCACAGGTGAGCGAGAAGAGGAGGACGAAGATGGATGGAGATGAAGGTTACCACAAAGGTCCGGTTTACTAATAAGAAGTCATTAGGCATGGTTTAGATTTCAAGATTCAAGATGAATGTAAAGAAAAAAAGCCCAATGACTAGATTGCTCAATTTTTTTTTTAAATTTATTGACATCTCAAAAGTTTGTCACAAAAACTCATGAAAATGCATATTAAGCTTAATATGTATTGACATTCAAAATTGGAAATTTTGAAAAATAAATTCTGGTAAGTGTTCATACATTGAACTGTTCTCTTTTACCTGAAAACAGAGTTTTCTATATCTTTGACATTTTCTCAAGCTCCCCCTTTTAAGCTCTGTTGAGATACTGTGAGTTAACATCCAAAAGATGAATAGACTAGAATAGATTTTTATTGGCGTTGTTGTTAAACAATGAAAGAGGTATTACCATTTCAGTGGGCTGTGGAGTATGTTTAGCATATTTATCTGTGTTTTACAGGAATATGGTATAAGTAGAATGGAGAAATTGGACATAGCGTACGCTCACTGCCTGCCACTGGTCAGAAAGATCCAGCTTGATCTGCAGAGGACCCACGAGGACGAGTCTGTCAACAAACTGCACCCTCTGTGAGTAGACTGGATTCAGTACAAGGCTGATTAGATGTGCGGACATGATGCAGAATGTTTGGACTGATTGTTGAGAGCATATCTGCTACAGTGGTGTCATGTTCGCAGATACTCTCGTGGAGTTATGTCTCCTGGGCGCCACGTCAGGACACGTTTGTATTTCACCAGTGAGAGTCACGTCCACTCCCTGCTCAGTATTTTCCGATATGGAGGATTGCTCGACGTAAGTGATTGAACATGAGTCCTGCAGAACTCTGAAGTTCCTTAGGTGCGGGTAGGAGTTGAAAGTGAGGTTTTCTGTGTGTGTTTGCAACAGGATGAGAAGGACCAGCAGTGGAAACGTGCCATGGACTACCTCAGTGCTGTCTCTGAACTCAACTACATGACTCAGATCGTCATCATGCTGTATGAGGACAACAACAAGGTAGTGGTTTTGATGCTTTCTTGATTTATTACGGCTCCCAGCCCAGTGGTTTTAGGTCGTCCGTCAGTACCATTGTCATAAATCTTCTTGATGTTAAGGATGAACTGATTTTGGTGGTCAAAAGTAGGGCTGAACAATTGATTGTTATTATGATTATATTATGAAGTTATAACACTCTGTGGAAACACAAACAACTTTTATCACACAGGCATTTGCATGAGGAGTGCTTAAAAATGTCTGTGAAAAGTCTAATTTAAACGATTCACATGCTCAGATGTTACTATGGACTGTCCCCTTCAGATTCATAGTGACAATGTCCCCCCACTTTCCCAGCATAAGGAGACAAACATCACCAGTAAAACAGAGGATTGATGTCATTGCAGCAGCATTGGGAGCCCAGCATTTATTTAGGACTTTCCAAGCTCCAAATCAGAATTTAAATCTCCAACTCAGAAAGACAGATTAATCTTCTCAATCAGACATTCATGCTATCTGCTACTGAAACAGTAAACAGTAACTGCATGTTTTGTTGTATGTCTGTAAGGCTGGAAGAACTGGGAGCACTAAACTTTGATGTTATGTTGATCTGAGCTCTAAGTTCCAACTTCCAGTTAACACACCATAAGGGTCCTAAAGAGTAACTGGTAGCAGCCTGTGCCTGCTGATCATCAGATCATTGACTAGTATGTCTACCACGGTAAAGTCCAAATTACACAAAAATAACCTATTGAGCTAAAATTATAAAATAATGATAATAATAATTATTGATGACATTAAGCCATTATGTTTGTTTGTAATGTTTGTATGTTTGTAAATGTTAAATGTTTTGGGAAAATATGCCTTTAAGATCAACACATAATATGAATTTCATTCTTGCTCTCAATAATTTCCCATCATGAATTTGCCCACTGTTAACACTGAAACTCAAAATGTTTTGACCGAAATAAGAACAGTTATTGAAAGAACCAGAAGCTGTCATCCAGTGCGTCCTGAAATGTGTAACTTGCTGTATCTATTCTTTCATCTGACTAGGGCTAGGTATCGTTTAAAATTTTGATCATCGTAACCTCAAACTTTAGTGCTCCCAGCTCTTCCAGCCTTACAGACGTACAACTAAACATGTAGCTACTGTTTACGTCAGTAGCAGATAGCATGAATTCTATGTCTGGTTGGTGAGATTAATCTGACATTCTGAGGTGGAGATCTGACTTCACGGAGGGTTCTGATTTAAATTCTGACTTGGAAAGTGGAAATTCCAACATTTGTATACAATTTGAACGCTCCATGAGTCTAAACATACAAACTCCAGGCTCCCACTGCTGCTGCAAAGACATTAATCCTCTGTTTTACTGGTGATGTTTGTCTACTTATGCTGGTAAAGTGGGGGGAAGGATCAGTGTCTCTATGAATCTTAAGGGTACATTAACCCCTGTCCATAGAGACATCTGAGAGCATGGTTCTTCTGAACACTTCAGTGTCGGATTTTGGCACGGAAAAATTATTCATTTCTTGATACCTGATAGGATCGGAGCTTTTCAGTCGGTGCTACAAAAGAATCAAAGTTAGGTACCCAGCTCTACATCTCACAGTGTTTCAGCAAAATATATCAACTGAAAGAACATTTTATGTTCTTTCAAATGTACCTTGAACTTTGCCGTTATATTGCAGATACTGTAACTATAAAACTTTTCAAAAAATGTCCTTATTGTTTCCTCCTGAAGGACCTCTCCTCTGAGGAACGCTTCCATGTGGAGCTTCACTTCAGTCCAGGTGTCAAAGGCGTTGAGGAGGAGGAGAACGCTCCGACCGGCTTTGGCTTCAGGCCTGCTTCTGCAGAGGTAGCACGGCAGGTACAATCGTATCCAAGCTTTTTTTTCCCCACAATGTTTTGTGTCCTGCAGACAGCTACATATGTAATCTCTCTTCTTTTTTTTCTGCTCACTTAGAATGGGCAGAAAAAGACCGACCCCGGCAGCCTGGAGGATCTGTCACGAGATGAGACTGACCGTGCCGTGCCCCTGTCTGAGCCAATCACCATTCAGAGGAGGTCCCCACTCATACGCAACCATAAGACTGGATCCATGGAGGTGATGCTGACTAATGCACCTACTTATAGAATAAGGGAGACTCACTGTTACACCTGTACTAAATTTGAAGCTTGATTCAACATTGGCGTTCAAATTCTAAATCAACATTGAAATGCTGCACATCGATAACTAAATAAAAAATAGACTATGATGACGACAGCTATGACAAAAACAACAGACACATTCGACAATGAATAAAACAAGATGAAAATGTTAAGGGGGGATGAATCGGTCAGTGATCCAATAAAAATTAACCTGGAGATGTACGTCTGAATAAAAGTCCAATCAAAACAAAAGAAGATGACATGTGACTCGACTTGCGGTCGGTTAAGCTCTGCTTATTACTTCTATATATGTTATATTTATATACTCAGTCCCCTACTGTGGGCACCAAAGGAAAAAGGAATATAAAGGAATATAATAAAATCACCCGCTTCGGTCTTTCATGGAAAGAGACCACATACTTGGGTTGATATGTCTTTAATTTTGAAATTAAAACAGTGAAATCTGTGTCTGTACGCACATTCAAACCTTATTACCGTCCATAATAACAGGTTTATAAATGTTTCCTTCATGAGTATGTGAATTTGGAATTTCTAGAAAAACTCTTAAAAATGCATCACATTTTAACTTAACCTGTTAGATTTTCATTGACTAAAGCTAAATAAAATTCAGATGACTAAAGTATGACTAAAACAAATAACATTTTTGTCAAAAGAATTTGACTAAGACTAAATCAAAATGTCAACATTAACACTGGTTTGATCTCAAAAAAGTGACAAAGCAGCAAAAACATGTTGGAAAACAAGAATTTTGGAGACGATCCATATTTGTTTGCATTTAGCCTCTCAAAACCAACATTTTCACCTTTGACCAAAAAACACAAAGGGAGACACCTGCATTAAGAGGATGTCTTGCATTTGCATATTTGCATCTATTAATCATAGGAGGTTTGATGGAATCACTATTATATATACTATAATATACTAATATATACTATAACATAAAGAGTTTATTGTTCGGTGTTTTAGCATCCTCTCTTGTCCAAGGCCTCATTTTATTCTGCAAACTGTCATTGGAGACATGATGCGTGGTATCAGATTCAGTCAACCTGCTTTGTTAGGATTTTTGCTGAGTGTTTGCTTGTTTATTTTTCCACCAGGTTCTGTCAGAGACATCATCCTCTAAAGTAGGCAGTTATCGCCTCTTCTCGTTGTGCTCTCGTCAGTCCCCTGAGATGAAACAAAGTGGATTAGGTAGGTATCATGATGCACTGTTTCCTTGGAAACTGTGTGTATGTACTATAGATGAGAGTATGAAGTGGTGTTATGGAGACAGGTGTCATTAGATGACTTGAGCTGGGTGGGTGTTATTTTCAGTGGAAATAATACACCGAGGGCTTTTTTCGCTGTGCATGTAATGGATATAAGCAACTGCTCACTCCAGCATTTCACCAGCTGGATATATAAATGTGTTGGTAATGTATTTGCTTGTTTCTTAAGAAAACTAGTCTCAAATACAAGGTACTGACAAATGATAAACTGAATTCATGCCTCTTTTGGGGTGGATATCAGTTCAGAAAACATTTGACAGTATTCTAGGTTTGTAACTGTAAATCAGAATTAAAAGGCACCATGGTCCAGTTTCCAAGACTGTAATTATCTCCATTTGACATAGATAATCTTGTTAAGGTTAAACTTTGTCTGGAAAATGAGCTCAGTGTTTTGAATGGTTTGCACACACAGAACAGGTGTTTTGCAGTTTTTTTCCACTCGTGAACTCAATGTAGAGATGTTCCGATACCATTTTTTTCCTTCCTGATACAGATTCCAATACTTGTGCTGTGGGTATCGGCCGATACTGAGTACCGATACCAGTATGTTATAATTATGTTATAATTTATTTATTTATTTTTAAATCATACTAGGCCTGCATGACTGTGACATGATTATCACTGATGAGGCCTGGCTCAGGTTAAAACCTTTGAAAAACATGAATGAATACAACAAACTGAAGCCATTTATTTTTTAATTTATTTTTAAATAGAACAATATTAACAACAAAATGATGCAACAGCAACTTAACTAAATAAATCTAGAATTCTACAAAAAAAAATTTATGTGCAGCCACAATATTTTACTAGTTAGCTCAGTTCTTCCTCGCCCCTCTAAAACACCAAGGGCACCAAATAGGCTAGGACCGCCCCTGCACGTAGCTACCACCTTAATTTATTTTACATATTTTATTTCTTTACATTGTGTGCTTCTGTTTGTCACTTTGTATATTTTATACTATGTTGGGACAAAGAGAGTGCTCTAACCTGGAGTCAAATTCCCCATATATGAAAACTCAAATTTCTCAGCTCAAATTTCAGTTCACACATAGGAATATTAACTAGTGGTACGGGCTGTGCTCCTGCTGCAGGAAACTCTGCATATAGGTTCCTATTTTAATAAATTACGTGGTATCGGATCGGTGGCTAGACTCCAGTACTCGCCGAAACCTGAATTTTCTGCTGTATCGGAGGCGTTTCCGATACTGGTATCGGAATCGGAACAACTCTAACTCAAAGTGATGAAAAATCATCAACTGTGTACTAGTGACCTGTTCAGATGTGTTAAATTCTATTGATTTTGTCATTATTTACAGTATGCACCTCCATTAGGAGACGTTTCCCTGCCTCTTCCTTCCCCCATTCAACATGATCCCAGCAGAATCATGTTTCATTTCTGTGTCAATATTGCTGCTCAGTGGTTAGTTACTCTTTCACCATCTAGTTAGTGCGATGTGTGCTGAATTTTATGAAGAACATATAATGTTGTGCACTCTCAGCCATCAAAAACATCAAAGATCGGTGTTTTGGTGTGAGTCCCTCAGAAACAGCCACGTTGGAGCTGTCATTCTGTCCAACAGTGAAACAGAAGGAGCTTTTTCAGCAGCAAGTCATGAAGCCCCATCTAATTCTGCTGCTTGCGCAACTTTTTTTGTCTTTCTGTTGTCTATTTGTCAATATTTCCAATGTCAAAAAGCATTCTGGGAAATGTAGGAAGTGTAAATGAAAGTGAAGAGAAAGAGGGGAAGGTCACAGGCCTGTCACAATAACTACTTTTGGTGGAAAACACATTGTTCCAGAAATAAGAGCGGTAAACAATATCAGTCCATTTAAGATGTATTTTTTGCCACTGCTATATGCTAAAATAATAGCATAATAATGAAAGTATACCTTTTTAAATGTGAGCTGAAGTATGTTATGTATGTATAAATCATACATGTCACATGATTAAGGTCATGTCTCTATCCTCCTCTGTCATATGATAATCAACAAGGTGAACTGATAGAGCTCATGGCCATATATCAAGCAATAAGTAGAAATTGATTGAGGTCATATCCATACATGGTACGATAAAATGATCAATGTTATGACCATATACTGCATAAGTCAGTATTATTATCATGACAGACCTAACACTTCACTCACTGAGTGCCAGCTGTTTTATAAAACAGAAAGTGCCTTGTGCCAGCGTTTCGAGTGACCCACAGAATATTTTGTACTATGTCTCTGAAAACACAGAATAGCTCAAATGAAAGAAGAGACTCTATTTCATCATGGAAAAAAAAACATTTGTTTATTGTTCCATTCTTGTTTTATCTGGAGTCCAGTAGAGGCTAGTTTCACCAAAGTCACCAATTTTTTTTCTAGTACTGATTGTTTTCCTCTCTGATCCCGACTTCTCCACTTCCTGCTTTGATCTCTGTGACTAAAACTGTCTCTTTACTGTCTCTTTTCTTTGCTACATATCCCAGAAGCCCCAAAATTGCACACAAGGTGCATTAGAGCGCCCCCTTATGCCAGCCACCGAAAAAACACTGAGTCGCAGATTGCTGATAGAAACTGTGCCTCAGCGTTTCCTGATGTTTAAAAAGGTTCATCTTGAGAGGAGCACAGACATGTCTGATTGAGATGCATGCTCTCTTTTGGATCCTTGTTTCTTTTCTGTTCTTCTGTCTCTTTTTCCTCTCTCTCTCTCTCTATATATATATATATATATGTCTTGTTCTCTGTCTCTCTCTGGAGAGTTGTTTGAGTAACAGCATGATATGTAGTGGTGACTAACCACCGCCCCGCCCCACCTGCAGGCTCTCAGTGTGCCGGGCTCTTCAGCACCACTGTCCTAGGTGGGTCCTCTAGCGCCCCTAACCTGCAGGACTACGCACGCGCACATCGCAAAAAATTCTCCAGCGGCAGTCTGTCCTACAAAGACGGTACGTGTTCGACAGCGCGCTCCTTCACTAACCTGCTCAGGGCAACAGCAGATCAGTGTCTCACACATTTCCTCCTTCGTCCTAACATGTAGAACATCAAAGGTTTGACATCCTGAGCGATGCCCTGTGAGGAGACTGGGCATGAAATGCAGTATATACTGTAGAGAGGCTTAGTGTGAAGTATTATGTTGTTATATAATGTGCAAGTAGAGCTCATTTGGACTGGAAGTGTAAATATGTGCTCAATGAGAAAGCAGTGAACATGTATGCCCATACATGTATTTAGTAGTTTTAGTAGTTTCAGTATTTTTAGACTCCATATTCATTCTAGTCACCAAACCCACTGGATGTTTCCATCTTCTTGTTTTTCTCCACACCACTTTGAGTGAAAATTGGTTGAAAAGTTGTATTTTGTTTATTAATGTGTGAAGACCACGTCAGGAAAGTGGCAGCTGTCAGTAGCTCATGTAACAGTGTCAGCATGCAGGTGTCTTTAGGGCTTCGTAGAGTTTTTGTCAATGTGCTCTTGATTTTTGGAGTCAGGCTCATTTCTAGCAGTGTTACATAGACTTTCATTCTCTGTCGACTGCAGCATTAACTGTGCAGTGAAGAGCACAAGTCAGCATTGAGTGTTTGGAGAGTTTGTTAATGAGAGATTTTTAGTGAAAGCTTGATATTATTTCCCTTCTTTACAATATTCTTTTTTATTTTTAGAGCTACTACATGTATAGAGCAACTGTTCATCAGTTCAGTATGTGTCTGTTCACCGCCCGTCATTCTCAAAGTCATGTTTCTTTAATGCATGGTCCATGGCTGCACTGACTTCCATGATGATGACATGATAATCTGATGCAATAATTTCTGACTTGGTAGCAGAAGTCATGCAGCAATGTTGCGATCTCATCGTCCACTCTTCATTTCTGCTCAGTTTATTGGCCCTGGGCTGGAAAACTAGAGTGTAACTGTGTGCAAATGTGCTTCAAACAATAATATTCTATATTGAACTGTTATTTTCACATCAAAGGGCTGATTGATGCTTCATGGCCACCGTGGTGGCCCAGGTTGTGTAAGTGTGTGTCGTCATGTCGTCCAGTAGGTGTCACTGTGGTTTCACAGACAGACAGACAGACTGCCATCCTCCTGGTCGTCTCACCAGTAGGCCCTGTTGCTCTTTGTCATCCATCTTGTTTCACCTCCTTTCATTCTAGTCTTGATGCAGTCCAGTGCATGCTGCTCCACATCTTTTCAGTTTGTCTCCATGCTGAAGCATCTTCATCCTGCTCAGGTTGTTTCATCATCGCCTCAGGATTTAACCAGGATTGTTGTCTTTTCTTACATTGGTTAGACCTCACGCAGGGTTAGTGGTAGGTTGGCATACTGGGTTTGTTTCTAAGTGTTTTCTAGTTCTCTTCACCTCCTGCGTTAAAACATTTCATCTCACTTTGTCATGGCGAGATATTCCATCTGTGTGTTGCCCCACAGCCTCATCACCTTCAAACATCAACTCAGGTCTTCTTTGCAAACCTTTAACAGATAGTTCTTACTCTGAAAATACTTAATCTCTTCAGGTGCTGGTTGATCTTTCCACTGTTGTGCTCACATTAGAGAAGACCAGGGAAATGAGAAAAACATGATTAATACAAGTTGCTGTGGCTCATGGTAACACTAGTGATTTTTGATTTTTTTATTTCCTCAGAGTTGTTGTCTATGCCGGCAGTAAAACGATTTTCTGTGTCGTTTGCAAAGTATCCGACTAATGGTACGTCTGCTTCTTTCAAGTATTTTTCCACTTCACCTCCCTTTGTCTTGCATGCCTTAAATTTTTATTTTTATTTTTTTTGTCTTTTTTCACATGGCCTTCCAAGTTTCCGTTATTTTTCTCTAATGACTTTATTCTTTTTTTATTTGCCCATGTGCTTTGGACTTTTTCTAACACTATCTGACACTCTCTTTCTAACCAGGGTTCCCACCGGCCGTTGACTTTGTAAAATATCAAGAAATTATGAGACAGGGAAAGCCAGTGAATGTGTACGATGGTCTAGAAGTAGTGTGGCAAAAATTCACACTATTAGTTTTTCCTTAAGCCTTTACACAAGGGCACCATGTTTTTTCTTTGTCATATTTAATTTATGTTAATATATTTATTGAATTGGTGAATTTTTCATGAGATGCCCACACAGAATGACAATATTATGTGGTGAAAAGTTATAAGGAGGTTGACCTTCCCCCTTGAACAGAGACATCCACTAATGAAGCTGTGTGGAATGGACATATTCTAAATGTTAATAAAACACAGAGCAGTCCAAACTAAGATGGCAAATTCTGTCACTGGTTTCAACCAAGGCAGCACCTACTAAATTAACCTTCTTCTGTTCATACTTAAACTGTTTCCCAGTTGATCTTATACTGAGCTGACAGCAGGTTATAGCAAAGTGTTGCTTACTTCTTGTGCCAGTTTTAATCAGTCATCTCTTCACAGACATCCACTGCAAAACACTGAAGATTTCTACTGCGATGCAGTTTAGAGATATCATTTAGTGTCTGACAGTTCCCTATTTCCACCAACCTAGACTCTGCACTGGTCTGTTTTCCTTTGTGTAGGATAAGGCCAGTCTGGATCAGTAAGTGCATTCACTCAGACTGCAACAAACTGGTTAAAGTCAGTTTCTTGGCCTGTACCGTATACAAATAGTGCAAGTGTTCAACTGCAGCTGCTGCTTGGATATAAGATATCACACACTGTAATGCAGATAGAATTGACAATGAACCACCAGAGGACAAGAGACACTGACTAATCATTTCTTTACTGCAGCACAATATGGAGGGGAAAAGGAGGATATTTCAGTTGTAAATCAGGTCAAACTTAATTTTAGTTTGTCTCCCAGTACTTCCTAACTGCAGTTTACATGGTGCAGCGTGGTAGGGCTGAAACCACCTCCTCCATCACATCACTGCTTCCTGTGTAATAGATAATAAATAGTGAGCAGTAAATTAACTTACAGTAACTTCCAAAGTACATGGAGAAGGAACATGTTCTGTACAGATCAAAATTCTTTTGGCATTAATATTTTATTGACAGACGAATAGTCCTATAGTCCTAAAAGATATCAGGAAACTATTTTGTTACAGGACCAGATCCATTTCTGATGGTGGATCTCATTGTTTTATGTCAGTCCTGATTTATTAAGGGGTTGTCAAAAGTTGGGGACTTGCAAGAGTCAAAGAAGGTTGAGAATCGAAGGAGAAGAAGTTGAGTATCCTCTTTGTCAAGCTCTGTATCTTCTTATGTGCCAGTGCAGCACAGGCTTTCTGTTTAAAATGATCCCTCCTGAGTCACGTGACACGACCGCATACTACTAGTCCCATACGAAGGCGTGTTAAGGCCACTGTAGATAGACAGAATCAGTTATACTCTGAAATAACAAGTGAACCTCGCCCGTCTCTTTCTGGACCTGTAACAGAAACAACATGCATCCTTCCTTTTAAAAGTTTCACCCTTGTTCACTGTTTTAAAAAGCAGCAGAACAAAGCAAAGCACCTTCTGAAGGAACGTTGCATTGAGCCAAGGGCTGGGAACCCTGTTTAACATCCACATCCAGTTTGTAAATTGATCATCATTACCCAGTAACTCAGTTTGTTAGATGTGTGTGTGTGTGTGTTTGTGTGCATGTTTACACAGTATTTGCATAAAATACACACCATCCTTGGAGAGGGTGTGAATTGCACTCACCTGAAAGTTTAACCCTTCCCTGAACTCATGGCTCTCATTGACGCTGAACAGAGGAAGGGTTAAAGTGTTACTCATCACACCTCCTGTGTCTGTTCTGAAACAGTTTTTTTTTAAATCCATAAGCTCAGTGTGTTAGTGCACGGATGTGGTCGTCCTGTGTGTGTGTGTGTGTGTGTGTGTGTGTGTGTGTGTGTGTGTGTGTGTGTGTGGGAGGGTGTGTGTGTGTGTGTGTGTGTGTTTAAGACTTGAAAAGGGCAAATATATTAAATTATTAATATCAAAGCCGTACCAAATATCATTTCCCTTTTGAGTCGAAGGTTCTGAAAGAAGTCATATTTCATTATGTCGCCATGATGAAAAGTAAAAACCCTTCAAAACAAGATTCATAACTCCAAAAAAGCGATTCATCAAATGAAATGAGTTTTTAATGAAATTAACTTTGGTGAATTAATATAATTTGTCACAGCCTCCCTTTGTATGCAGGAAGTGGCAGCAGTTTTTTGACTGCAGTGAAAATATTATTTTTTTAAAGGCTAAATGGCAACAATTATGGGTATTTCATTGGCTACAAACATGGATGACCCTGATATGATGTCCTGATATGATTTTGACTTTTGGACTCTATGAAGTAGGAAATAATCCTATACAGCCATCGATGTGTATAAAAAATAGTTGATTTAGAATTTGAAATCCTCATGTTCGGTACTGCCCTAGTTAATAGAGAATTGTAACAATGTTTGTGGCTACAACTGAATGTCTCCACTTTGCTATTTCTGATGATTTTTGGATCATTTCTGGAGCACATTTACCAGTGAGACCAAAGGGAAGATGTTGTTGACAGAAAGGACTGGTTTAGATGGATTAAATAGGAGGTCTGGTCAGTCTGGATTTGTAAATATTGGCTTATGTCTGCTTTTGGATTTTGGGTGAAAAGCCAAGTTGGATTGCCTCCTATGGATTGTTGAGTTTTCTGTTGTTTAACTGGTGTTCATCCACGAGTGTTTAAGCAGCGGGTTCCTGTACGAGCAGACACAGAGCGGTAACGTGTGAACACTATGGCTGGATTTCAAAACGCCATAATATGATGTAAATCCATTCAGTATATGTCCACACACTATACTAGTATGCATTCCTCTGACATATATTATTCACCACAGGAACACAAGATGACACATCGGCTGTAGCAGTGGCTCCATCACTCTGGTGCACTGCAGCAGGTACGACAGCCCCGCTCATGCAGTTTTGTGTTGCACCAAATGTCCAGTTACAGCTTTGTGGAAACGGCGTAACAGGATGACGTCACTTGTCCAAATGGTCCGTTGACGTGTGGACATGAGATGTGTCTGCACATGTGAAAAGCTTTTGCAGTGTTTGTTTGGGAAGCTGACTGCGACAGCGTGGTTTATGTTGGGCTCCCTGTTGCTGTCTGGTGTCACACTTGCTCCTCTTGCAGACTCTCATTGATTGATTGGATTGTTTTTAAGTCTTCAAGTAGAATGGAGACGCTGCAGAGGAGCAACATGGTGTGTTTTTTTCAGTGTCTTGTTCCAAGCTTTGCTGAGTTGCTGGGTGATTTTTATCGTGGACAGTTGCTTGAGATGGTTCGCTGCTTCTCCTGATCCTCAGCTGTTTGGCAGCCATGATGAGCTGTTGGCTGCCTCTTGCACCACCTTTCAGCACACACTACACTCCTCCCTCCGATCTCCTTCCTTTTCCCTCCTTTTCTTTGCAAACTCACTTATTTCCCCTCATCTGTATTGTACTGCAGTCCTTCTCTCTTCTCCTTCCTGTTTGCTCATATTCCATCGTTTCATGTCTGTTGTACTGCCCCTCCTCCTCCACTGCTCTGTCCTTCCTCGCTCTCCCTCTTCTTCCTCAGAGCCCTTGGAGGAGCACCGTGTGGCCCAGTTGTTGAGGCGTTTCTCCACCGACCTCAGCCTGGGCCGCCACCTCTCTCTGGATGGGGCGCTGGCCCACCACCTCCACCTGTGCTCCTACCACCTCCGCCTCTTCCGAAACTGGCTCGTCTCCGGCCAGGACCCCCTAGAGTACCTCCACGGTCAGCCCCTGCCCCCCTGCTGTCCATGCCCCCAGCCTCACGCCCTGTCCAGCCACTGCTCACAGTTTAACTGGGACTCTGCTTGTTCTGTGGTTGACTCTCGTGCTTTGCCTCTTGATGTTCCTGCATGTTTGCCTGTTTCTGTGGTTATGCAGATTGCAAGCTACAGTGGTGTGAGCTGTTTTCAGCTTTTTGAACCATTTTTGCAACTATTAGCCTACCTTCCCCCCCCTTATCTATGTAATAGTAGATAAAAAGTCTCAGAGTAATATATAATCTCCGAAAAAGTCCAGTTAGTGATGCAACAGGCTAAACTAAACTAAACTAAAATGTTGCAAATAAATGCATGTATCGTTTAACACCTAATTTCTTAATAATAATTTAATAATAATGTATTGATGTCTTCATTAGTCACTTAGACACAAAAACATGGGAACAGGTTGAAAAAGTTAGACTTTAAGTTTACTTCTACGTCTTATATGAGCAGTTGGGCAAAAGTACTTGTATTTGTGGTAATCGTCCTTAAAGTTTAAAATTATAATAATATCATATACTTTGAATGCCAAAGATTTTCTTTGAGAGAAATGTGTCACCTTATTTAATTTCTGTAGTATATTAACTCTTTGAGTGCCAGCTGTTGTTGTGCCAGTGTTTTTTGCCCATTTTCAGTCATGTTTCTAGACTCACAGAATATTTTGTACTATGACTCTGAAAACACTGACTAGCTCAAATGAAAGAAGAGACTCTATTTCATCATGAGAAAACATTTGTTTTTAATCTTGTTCCATTCTATTTTTTTTTTTGTCAGAGGAAGAGTAGAGGCCACTTTCAACAAAATCACCACTTTTTGTCCAGAATCCGTTTGTTTTGCTCTCTAATAGTGAACGTCTTCACTTCCTGCTTTGATCTCTGTGGTGCATATTAACCATATTTATGTCCTGACTACAAATCACAGAAGCCCCGAAATTACTCACAGACTGCGGGAAACCACGATCAGAGACCCGCTGCCAAAAAACACTTTGACGGCGAAACTTGTCAGTGGCACTCAAAAAGTTAATTTTTAAGTGTGTAATAAGTGTGTTTTTCAAACAAACAAACAAAAAAACAAACAATGGTTTATTAGTAATTAAGTGCAGAATGTATGTATGCAAGAGGCATACGTCTGAAAAATAATATAAATTTCCAGGCAGCTAGAGTGATGACTGTCTAACTTTTAATAATCTGCACGTTCAAATTTCAGACTTGTGTTCTAGTTTGTCCCAAATTGTAAAAATGTAATTACAGCAGCAACAGGTGAAGGACACAATACTGAGTTTGATAAAATGGTAAACAACAGATAAGCAGTAATAAAAGTATAGTTTAGCCTCACCAACACCTACCGATACTCACTCTGCGTACACTGATCACCACTGAGCTCTAGTAGAAAGTATCAAATGTTAACACTTCTACTACGTAATAAGAAATGTAATATGCATCAGTTAATAGGTAATACACCTATCCCTCATCATAGGATGCTTATTGACATTAGGTTATAAGACAATACAAGTGTTAATATTAGCCTCATGAGCATGTTTAATGTTAGATTGTAAGAGGTTTTTAAGCACTATATTTATAGACTGTTGGGATAATAGCTTTACAGGTTTCCAATGCTTAACACTTTATGTTTTTTAAGATTGACACACAGCAGTAAACTGTGCATCTTGCCACCACAGGATCTAAAGCGAGAACAGTGCCTTAAGGTTATAGGCTTTTTTATCTCTTAACTAATGCTCATTATAAGCACCTTAATACAAAGTGTTACTGTATCACACAGTCTTGTTCTTAGTATTGCTTATATTTTTAATCAAATCCGGACACTTTTTTAATGTTGCTTGTGTTCAGACAACATTAACCCTTTGAGTGCCATGGACGCATTTATGTCATTTATGTGAGTAATATTAGGGCTTCTGGGATTTGTAGTCAGAGCATAAAGAGACAGTATACACCACAGAGATCAAAACAGGAAGTGGAGACGATCAAGATTAGAGAGCAAAACAGAATCTGAATAAAAAGTGGTGATTTTGGTGATAAAACAAGAATGGAACAAGGTAACAAACATTTTTTTTCATGATGAAATAGTCCCTTCTTTTATTTGAGCTATACAGTGTTTTCAGAGACATGGTACAAAATATTCTGTGGGTCTTGAAAGATGACTCAAAATGGGCGAAAACGCTGGAACAAGGCACTTTTTGTTTTATAAAACGTGCTGGTACTCAATGAGTTAAACACTGATGGAGAAGTTTTATGTTTCTTAACATGAAGTCAGGGTTTTGTAAAAGGCCCATCCCCCTACAAACAATTAACTAAAATTAAACAGACTTACATTATCAGTATGTCCTCCCACAAATATGTATGTATATAAATCAACATATTGGACACTGTCATATTTTCAGTGGGTAAATAATATATGAATATTTCAGTGTTTAGGTGATCTTGAAACCAGTGCTGCTGATGGAGTGGAACTGCAGTGATGGAAAAATTATTCGTCCACCCTTGTTTTCTTCAATTTCTTATTCACTAAAAGTATATTAGCTGAAGAATACGATGAACACCACAGAAAATCAGCTGATTCCATTAAATTTTGTCCTATTTGACATGCTTAAGCTTAGCAATAGTCATTCCCAGGGTATACTATATAAGAGGCCATTTGTGTCAGCAGCTAGAAGTGGTTTCATGCTTTCATTCAAGTCGTAGCACAACTCAGAAGTTGCCAGCGCTCACATAATGCCTAAAACACAATTATGTGGAGCCAAAAAGGCAGCCATCTTGGCACTGCTGGAAATTGCTATGAATGAGAGACAGGTAGCGAACAAACTGAAGATCTCCAAGAAAACACGAGCTGAACATGGTACTACCAACCTGCTGGCTGGTTGAGGCAGGAAACGTCTTTGTGCCCTACCAGATGACCGTGCACTCATCCTTTCCTGTGTCTGAAGTCCCACGGGGCAGGAAGAAGCCCTTCATTGGCCAAAGGCAGAGGAAGACCCTGTTACTCTTTGCTGCTCTTTCTTGCCTCTACAGTAAAACATGGGGGTGGATCAGTGATGATCTGGGCTTCTTTCAGTATAGCTGGAACAGAGCGAATGAAGCAGGTCATGTATAGGACTACTCTTCTTCCATCAGCTGGAAAACTCTTTCCTGCCTCCAATGTCTGGATTTTCCAACAAGACAATGCCCTCTGCCACACGGCAAGGTCAGCTGAAGCCTGGATAGAGAAGCAGAACATCTGAACCATGTCCTGTCTTGCTCAATCACCACATCTAAATCCATCTGAAAACCTGTGGAAAATCATTAAACTGGAAATGGAGAATCACAAGCCCCAAAACAAAGCAAATATATTTGAATTAGTGCAACAGGAATGGACTGCTGTGACAGCAGAACAATGTCAGGAGCTGGTGGAGAGCATGCAGTCATCAAAACCAAAGGTTATGAGATCAAGTGCTGTAACTCGTGTGTGAATCATGAGACTAAAACAGACAGAAAAGAAAACATGGAGTACCTAAAAGCTCTTTTGGCATCACAATGCCCCAGCTATTGATGTAAGGACTGACGAGATTTTGGTTATTAGAAGAAAACCATGGAAAAGATGGCTAGATATCAGCTCTGAAATTAAACTCTTATGAGCTGTTGTTGTTGTTATCATTGTATTCATCCAAACAATGGTACCTTTAGTTGTACCAGGTATTAAAATGAACAGGAAATTAAAAAGAAAGCTGGAATATTTTTTCCATAAATATAAGATTGCTCCAAGCTATCTCATCCCTAAATTGAAGTTTATATACATATTGATATATTTTGACCGATTCATTTTTTCACTTTTTGTTTTGTTGCACCTTTATGCTTAAATTAAAAAGTTAAGAGTTTTCCCTCATCAACCTACGCTCTACCCCAGAATGATAAAGTGATTTTTTTTTTTTTTGCAAATGTATTAAGGCCCAAAGTCTGCATTTCCATAAATAACCAGAGCTTGTACTCAGTACATAGTGGAAGCACCTATGGCAGTGAGTTCAGCCTCCAGTCTTGGCTGGGATGCCACCTGGATATGGGGCTATTCTGCTGTTCTCTCTGCAGATCCTCTCCAGCTCTGTCAGGTTGGATCAGGACCATCAGTGAACGGCCATCTTCAGGCCTCTCCAGAGAGGTTTGACTGGCTTCAGGTCAGGGCTTTTGCTGGGCCTTTCAAGCACATTAACTGTCCATGTGCCACGCCTGTGTAGAGTAGAAATATAGA